>JAGFPH010001608.1:53643-75879 GCA_018207615.1 Philaenus spumarius | reverse complement strand
TGACTAGTTTAACTACATGTTGATTATAGTCTGGTGGCCAAAGTAATAGCATTAGAAACTTGATTTGTTTTGCTTCAAAATTACACTTTAACTTGCTTTGTGTATCTTTTAAAGTTGTAAATAAAGTTTATAGGGGTTGTAACTTCCAAGTATGCGTTCTAGAAAAATTTAATTTAAATAAATAAATAAGAATCAGTAAACAATTGAATATGTAAGAAGACAAAATAATGTATTTATAAAAAATATGACTTTATTAATAGGTATTTAAATTTTAAAATATGTTGAATGGCGCGACTTGTAGTGGACCCAAGTAAAACGGAAAAGGACTTTCGCAACAAAAAATAACATAGCAAACATATAAGTTGCACCTAAGTTTAAAAAATATACGCGGAAAATCAAACCCCACCAGTGTAAAAGATGGCACAATAGTTTATCACATCACATTGTACCAAGGAAAGCGTTACACATAGGCCTACTTACTTTGCAGAAACAAAGTTGTCATTTTTTGTATGCCAAAAGTTGGCTTTTTGTATATTTTATACATTTAAATAATGGTTAAATTGGTGCAGAACTTTATACCAGTTTTATTTTGCGAGGAATTGTTTTGTGACAGAAAAAATCAACGGTAACTGTGATGGTAGAAATGTGCTTGCGTTAGATCGTTGATAAACAGTGCAACAAAAAGTGAATTATTCATGGTAACCATCAAGGGACAAATAGCAAGTATAATAACTTTGTTTCTTTAATCATTTTCCTCCATTTTATTTAAAATTAGTCATTTGTTTGAAATTTCTTTTCATTCTAGACATAAGTATTCAAAATTATTATGTGCATTATTCATGGTAATATACGAACATAATCAGTTATCATGTCCAGCTAAGTTCATTTTATACACCCACAATTCATTGGCAAGTACTTTCCATGCACTACGAACTGCATAATTTACTTACATTTTAATGTTCAATGTTAGGGAATTTAAACAAGTTATGACGTCATGTGTAGTTTCTAAGTGAAAATCGGTCTGGGCGTAGGTTGTATCAGGCTATGGCTAATTTAGCCTTTGGAGACCTGCGGCTAGTTCTACTTTTACTTGGTTGTGGCAAGCATCGGTGTTATAGATTGAATTTCTTTGAATCTGTGGCCAAGTGCAGCATACTTTTTATTTAATGATTTTTATGGACACAGATGTGTTGTTTGTGTGAACTATAAGGCTGGCCGCACACTGAGGAAGCATTTTGTTGTACAGCACGTGCTTTGGACATTTTGCTTAGAACATTTTGCGTTATTGCTCTCTAGTTTGCGGATGTATGCGGTGTGCTGGCGAACATTGAGCAACTAGCGGCATCATTCAACCTTGTGTCGATGTCGGTAGTCTACAGAAAGATGTGTGAAGAAAGCTCGCGCATGCGCAGGTCGATTTGCTCTGAGCGATTTGTTGCATCGTGTTCAATCGGGAACTAGGCGTCGCGCACTGCTTCGAGCGCTCTATGATGCTGTAGAGCATTTGTTCTGTCAGTGTGCGGTGTCCCATTTGAATACATGCAGGGCTAGTATTCCGTAAAACATTTTGCTGTAGAGCACTTGCTTTGAGCAGAATGCTCTCTCAGTGTGCGGCCGGCCTAAAGCAACCATAGATTATTCAAAATTTAATGTCAATAAATTATTTTCTAATCTCTTGTAACCTGGACTTTACAAGATGGAGCTCAATGTGTGGCTTTTAACTTTATTTAACTTATTGTAACCTCGACGTTACAAGATGGCGCCCTATGTGTGGCTTTTAACTTCATTCAGGGTACCTGAGGTCAAACCCTTGGATAACTAGAGTGGTAACGTTTACTAATATTTGTTTTGTTTTTTCTGCAGGACGACTTTACCAGTAAAGACTTTGCACACATGTCTGCACCTTTACTATATCAGATGTTTAAAAGTAAGTCTGAATACCCTCTTCACTCTTCAATACGTTTAAAAAGAGAAGATGTAGTTTTCCTTTACTTGGTTGAGAATGATGCTCAGGTAATTATTTTATAAATTGAATGTACAGTAGAACCTAGGTTATGCGTGCTTCTGTATTAACCGAGGCAAATAAAAAAAAAAACTTTTTTCAAAATAAATTCTGTTAACTTACAAATAAATGTAAGTTAACTGAATTGATTTCGATAAAAAATTCTGTATTTCCTTCTTTTGTTTTTAGTCGGTGTCGATGTTAAACTTTGTGAATGAGAGTGTCATTATGAGTGGAAAGCGAAAGCGAGTTGTTTTATCTTTAACCCTCCATCTGGCAGTTAGAAATTTCTATACTGGCAGGCACGTTTTTACTACTCGAACACATTGTCATTTAAACACCTGTATAATCTAATTCATTTTAGTAAAGTATATTACTATTATACATTTTCGTGTTCAGAAAAGTACAGAGAACATTTCTGTGTACTTGATTTTTTTTAACAATTACCATACAAATATTAATTGCGTCACAAATAGAAAAAAACTATTTTGATAATTGAAATGTCAAAAGTTGGCTCTTTGGAAAAATGTAAAAAAAATTGCATAATAAATCTGAGAAAAAAACTATTTTGATAAATTGAAATGTCAAAAGTTGGCTCTTTGGAAAAATGTAAAAAAAATTGCATAATAAATCTGAGAAAAAAACTATTTTGGTAAATTGAAATGTCAAAAGTTGGCTCTTTGGAAAAATGTAAAAAAAATTGCATAATAAATCTAAGATATGCAAAATGTAGACAAACTAATTTTCTACAAGAAACAATAAAAAAAGTTAATATTTTTTTAAAAATACGTTTATGGGAAATAAAATAGTAATTTTTGGGAAATTTGCAAAAAATTACCTTCTAGTATTAAAACATTTATAAAAATGTCAATATTCATAATTAGTGTTTCTAAACTATATTATACTATAAAGGATAATATATTCTACAAAAATCACTTCAAGTGTACATTTTTGGGGTACCATATATATATATATATATATATTGTCTTCTATAAACTAGAATTTGTTTTTCTACGAGTAAAACATTTCATAAAAACACAAATATGTTTGCAAAAAGGCATCACAAAAAGGCCTAATCTTGTTATGAACATTTAAAAATGTAATATACAAATTAATTAAGAAGTAGGAAAAAATTTCTGTTCTAGAAAATAAAATATGGTACGGAGGCGTATTCTAAATTTTAGCCATGTTGACAAAAAAAAAAAAAAAAATATTTACAAAAAGACATAAAATTAAGCCTAATTTTGTTCTAAATATACAAAAACTATTATACACAAATTATTTAGTAAGAAGGAAAAAAAATGTCTTCTAGAAACTAAAATATGGTCAGGAGGCTATTAGCAAACTTTAGCAATTTAGCCTAGATCAGGAAAACACAAAATATGTTTCCAAAAACGCTAAAAATGAGGCCTAACTTAGACTAACATATAATACACATATTATTTGGTAAGTAGGCTATCACAGTATAGACAAATTTACAGTTTCAGTCTAAAAAAAACTGGAAAAAGAGTGGGCTAACTATGACAAGTAGTCTGACTAAAATATCTAGGCTAAGTCGGAAAAAAAAGCGGTAAAAACTAAAAATGCAACAACTTTACAGCCTTTTGTAACATTGAAGGACTGATCAATCCATATCGATACTTATGTCAATTTAAAGATAATTTCAATACGAATCGATTGGTATACAGCACTTACTTACTAACACAATATTACTAATAGATAATTGCTGAAAACTAATCGATACTTATATAGCCTACTTTTCGTTTAAAAACTGGCTTTACATAAATATTTGTAACTATACATTGGTAAAAGGCATTGACAATCAAAAAAAAGATTTTTAAAGTAGAAGATATGACCTATGCAGTGATATAATCAAAATTATTCCAAAACGAAATTTACCCATCAAAACTTGAGTGGGAAAGTGAGCATTTTTTTCGTGTTCTCTCGCATCAAATGAACTGAATGTCATTCCAACATTCCTTTCGTGACTTTGTATATTTTTTACGTGTTTATTATGTGTCATAATGTAATAAACTATATACCGAATTAAACTTTAGAATGTTCTGAATACAATCATATATAATGTGACCTATTTTAGTATTACCTTAGATGCTCAAACTTCGATTTAAAATATGCTTGTTAAAAGAGTAGCTCAGCTATTCTTTGCCAGTACAGAAACGCTTTAAAAGAGTAGCTCAGCTACTCTTTGCCAGATAGAGGGTTAAATAAAAAATGGGAAGCAATTATTAAATGATTAGTTGGAGGTGTTTCAATAAGAGAAGTGACTGTCGGAGATTAGAGACGAAATAGATCGAAAATTGAAAAGTGTGTATTTCAACGGTATTCATATAAATAAGAGGCTAGACAATCAATGAAAAAACTCCAGAGGCATTATTTTTGTTGTTTTTATTACAGTAGCTTACAGTATCCAATTTCTTTCGTTTGAGTACATTATCAAATCTTTTTTGTTTATTTAAAACCATATCAAGTTATTTAAAGCCAAATATAATAAGTATGGCTCCAAATCAGCCTATAACGACGTAAATGCTCGCATCTTTCTCACGGCCTACCGTACTATCATAGTTTTTGGTTACTTGAGGTCTGCCCGGTCCCAATTACTTCGGGTAATCAAGGTTCTACTGTACTTGATATTTTTATAAACATAATTTTAGTTGTTATTATTTCTTGTAATTTAATATGTATTTTAAGATTTCTTCTTCCTCAGGATTGACTCCAGTTGTATCTGTATAACGTCTGTATAGGTACTTTAAATAGTTGAATTAAGTCTGTATACAATTAATTACTTATACTTACAAGATTTCAAAACTCTCGAGCAGTAACAAGAAATAACTCGATATCGACTCGACCTCGTCAAGAATAAAATTCATTTCTCGATTGTACTTTTCTCTATTCAGCCATAAATTTCTTGACATGTTTTAAAAATATCGAGTTTTATTTTTAGTCTTTTATCAAATTTAAAATGTTTACATTAGAATGAAAAGAAGATAAACAGAATTTTTTCAAACAACTCAACAGGGAAGTGATTAAGATATATGTTATTAGCAATATTTGTTTAAATTACCTTGAAACTGGAGAGAAATAATTTAGCACAGTAGAAATTGAGTTTTATATAACCTTGGGTTTTTAGTAAAGTAAATAATACCAATAGATTATTTAACAAAAAATAAATACAGTTATATAAAAATGAATATGTTGCATACGTAGTGTAAAAGTTTATTAATCCAATAGTCAACAGTAAAAGTACATTATCTAAGAGATACATTATATTTGTTGTTGCTGAGCCTGGTATGGTAGACTTTAAGCTAATGTCTTTTTGTGTAATATATTAAGAAACTTCTTGTCATAAAGTTTTTTTTTATTAAATAGAAAATTATTAAAATGTAAAAAAGAATAAAAATTTAGGTTTTACATAAAGTTTTATTTTATATAACACAAAAAATGGCAGAACTTGAATTTAACTAGGTGTAATCAATCAAAGCTAAAACAAGAATTCTGTGTGACATAAATATAATTATGAAAAAGAATAATGTCAGTGTCTATTATGTGTAGACTTTTTCTAAAATGAATAAACTTTTACCTAATAATTTACCAAGGTATGGTATTCTGTGACATTAGACCATATGGTAGGCCTACCTGCAGCCGGTTTTTGTGACAATTTAAAAAGACTTTGTAAGTCACCATTGCCATCTACAAAATTATCAGTCATTTTCACTCATATTGTGCAAAATGACATCTTCAGGGTCTTCTTCAAAATCACTAAAGGTACTTGAAAATTAATTGTTCAAAACATTGCATACAAAATCTTCAAATCGCGATCTGCCTAAATTAGCCAAAAAATAAACTTCAAATATAATACACTAAATGTATATAAAATTCAGTGAAAAGTACAAGTATATCATCACTTTAAACTAAATAAAGTGGTAACAACTACAAAACAAACTTTAAAATTATCACATTACTCGGAGAGTGAACACCGAACGGAAGTTATTAAACAAAACTCAGATATTAGTGGCAGCGGATTTATTCGTCTACAACATTTAGTAATATTAGTTACAGTGGCCAGGTAAAAAAAAAAAAAACACATTATCAATCATTGCAGTCAGCTGTTTGAAGTTAGAAGTATGAAATCTTCCGAAAACATTAAAAGTGACTTTATCTGCCATCTAGTTGAAGTTTTGTGAGTTAAATCCATTGTAATAATTACCTTGAATTAGTTGTCAAATTTAAATTAGTTGATAGATTTATTCCTATGATTTTAAGTGTGTATTGGGGATATAATCGTCTACATACGCGTCTACATCGCGGGAAGGGTTAAAGTCACTCTCTCGTCCGCAGATATACTCGTCTACATTGCAGAAAGGGTTAAAGTCACTCTCTCGCCTGCGGATATACTCGTCTACATCGCGGAAAGGGGGTAAGTCACTTTCTCGCCCACGGATATACCCGTCTACATCGCGGGAAAGGTTAAAGTCACTCTCTCGTCCGCAGATATACTCGTCTACATCGCAGAAAGGGTTAAAGTCACTCTCTCGCCTGCGGATATACTCGTCTACATCGCAGAAGGGGGGTAAGTCACTCTTATCGCCCGCGGATATACTCGTCTACATCGCGGGAAGGGTTAAAGTCTCTCTCGCTCGTGGATATACTCGTCTACATCGTGGAAAGGGTTAAAGTCACTCTCTCACCCCTAACCCCACATGTTATTATTAGCCTTTCCCAACTGATCATAAAATTATGTTTGCTTTACCACAAAGTGTGTTGTTTATTTTTGCTGTTTTGATGTTTCAGCTATTCACAAAGTTGAACAGTATAGATGGTAAAGGAGACTTGCCTTTAGATCTAGCGCTTCGTAGCAATCAGACGAGTATTGCGAATACATTGATCGAACATGGTGCTAATCCTGATGCGACTGATTCTAAGGGCTGGACCCTTTTATACAAAGCTTTAGATAGAGGTAAGTTTTTGATAGAGGTAAGATTCGTAATTATAATTTAAAGTACTGCTTTTATATAAGATACTAGAGGGCTCCGCCTCCTGCTCGCTTCTCCCGCCAACCCCCGCGGTGACTCGCGTCGAAGCAAATGCAAACAGGTTATTTTATGTAAATAGGCCCTACTATTATATCTTATTTATTTGAATTAGGATGTAACATAGCAGCTTCTTGTTTTTAAATCCCTTAATTTATTAAGGAAATTATAACACTCAACATTTTGTATAAGGGTTGTTACTACATTTTCACCCCTTAGCAGCATGCGACAAAATGTCAATCTATGATACTTTTTTTACGTATGTTGTAAGAAATAAATGTACAAATTTTCACCTCACTAACGTTAAAGAAAATTAACAATTAATTTATATTGTTTTAGGGGTTGTTATCACATTTTCACCACTTAGCAGGACACGATAAAATGCCAATCTAGTTTACTTTTTCTATGTATCTTGTAAGAAATAATGTAAAAGAAATTTTCAGCTATCTAACTTTAAGGAAAGTATAACAATTAATATTTATTGTTTTTATGGGATGTTTTAACCCTTAAATGAAAATTAATTCTATCCTATGTACTCAAGGATAGTGTAGCTTTTTATTAGTAAAACTATTTTTTTCAAGCGGTTCAGTAGTTCCAGATTAACCCCTACATACAAACAAATTTTACCTCTTTATAATATTATTAATAATAACCCCAAGGCTAAGATGGTAAATAATGTTAAATGTTCAAATCAAATTATTTCATATATTTTATACAGCAGTTATAATAAAGGTTAAAAGAACCTGCAAGGTTCAGGTTTACACTTTAATAAAACCTAACATAAAAGTTAGAAATTTAAATAATTGCTTCAAAGGAAATATTAGAGCAAACAGCTGTTTTATCTGTTATTTTATTTAATTGGTAATAATTGTAAATACATGTGACAATTCATAAGTCCAGGCCTAACCTAAGATTTTTTTCCAGCTAAATTTACAAATATTGAAATAAAAAAGGTTTTTATCAAAATTAATTATAGCCTATGTTACTCAGGGATAGTGTAGCTTTTTATTAGTAAAACTATTTTTTCAATCGGTTCAGTACTTCTACAGATTACCCCCTACATACAAACAAACAAACAAACAAACAAACAAATTTTACCTCTTTATAATATTAGTATAGATAATTTAAAGGTTATAATTCCTCGAATTTTACCTTGAATGTTAGTAACAAAAACATAGTACGAACGTAGTAGTTCAGTCTAAATAGACACTAAACATCAAAATAATTCTGATAAAACTTAATTTTTTGTGAAATTCATATCATTTTAAGAGAAATGTAAAGAATCCTCATTTGGTATGCCACTTAAAATGTTCTGCAAGGTCAAAGTTATAAAAAGATTTTTGTGAATATGGTTAACTTTTTTTTTAACGGTTTGTCTTATGGTAAAAATACTTGCCATTTCCTACAAAAAGAAGGTCCAATGGTATTCATAGGAGTGACCGGTATGTTTTCATAATATAGTAGTTAAATAATGAATCTCTACAGCTGTTTAAGTAGAAATTAAACAGTATGTTTTCAAATTGGCTGTAAGTCTTGAACTGTATAGAAAATAATTCCCAAGGAAAAAGTCTTACAACTAACTGTTTTGCCTGCAAACTACACAAAATCTTTGTGCGTTGTTATTATATCTAGCCATCATGAGTTGACTACGACAGGATTTGCAGATATTACTGTTGGTTTATTTGCAGGAGATGGCTATGCAGCTAATTTTTTATTGAACCATAAAGCAAATGTGTCTATCATTACTCCGGACCGTGGAGATAGTTATTTACACCTGATTGCTTCTTGTCCTCCTGACTCAACTTCTGAAGAAACATCTTCAGTGATGACAGCTATAGCTAAATTATTACTTGAACGAGGATTGGATCCAAATTTGCAAAATAAACAAGGCTTGTAAGTAAATATTGTTAAATGTTTGTTATCTTATAAAAAGTTCTTTTGCCAAACCTTGGTTTAATGAGGCAGTTGAATACAGACTAAGAAAATTATTAAAAGTCAAAAATGTAAACGTACTAAAAACATTATGCTTTTTATCGTGGTTATTCTAACCCTTAAAAAGAAAGATGGAACACGTATAGAATCAATCGTTTGTCTGTCGATTTTCTCCAAAACGGATTAAACTATTCAAATGAAATTTCTCAAAGATACGAGGGTAATCCCAAAAGTAAGGTCTCCAAAGCGTTGGGAACTGAGAGAAACTGTTCGCGCAGCGGTTGGCCACACTGTTGTGATTGTTGCTTCCCTACTCCCAAACAAGCATGTGCATGCCTTGCTGGGACGCTCAGTTTTGGCTTGCAACCGTTGAGAATGGAGCTCCGGTTGGACGCTGCTGCCAAGTGCGAAGTTTGCTGTTATTTGGTTTTTGAATGCAAAAGGCAATAAACCAATCGAAATTCATCACCAATTGACGGAAGTGTTTGCAAGTGGTGTCAAAGAGTTTACAGCTGAATTCACGCCCAAGAAAAAGGTAGGTGACCGATAATCGCAATGGTTGGGAAACCATGTGTGGTGAAGTTTGGCGGATGATCTCTTGTTTTGGGCCCTGAGGATTCCCGAAGCACCATACACAGGATTCGAACGGAACATTTGAAGTATCAGAAGGCGTGTGCAAGATGGCAACCACAAATGCTGACGGATGATCACAAATGGCAGCAGTAGATACTTCCTTCGAATTTCTTCACCGCTATGCAAATGAAAAGAATAACTTTTTAGACTCGACTGCAGATGACGAAACCTGGGCATTTCATTTCGTCATGCCCCCCCCCCCCCCCCCCCCCCAACAAACCCGAGACCAAACAACAAACGGTGGCATTCCTCTTCGTCCAAACCGCAAAAATTCAAACACAGTCTGCCATAAAGTAATGGCAATTAGGATCCAAAAGGGGTATTGTTGGTCAACTTTATGCCTGCTGGGACCACGATAAACACTGATGAGTACTGAGAAACGCTAAAAAAACTCGGAGACGAGCAACTTTGAGAAGACGAGAAGAAGAGAAATGATGAGCAAGGAAGTAAACATTCTCCACGACAACGCTCTCCTGCGACAGTTTAAATAAAACATCATCACACACCCACCCTATATTACGGACTCGGCACTCGGTGACTACCACCTGTTCCCTAAATTAAAAGAACATTTGGCAACAGTTACGAGGGGGAAGATGAAGACATGGCGGGGAGTCGGTATGACACTAACATACAAAATCTGTCACAGCGTCCATAAAAATGCACTGGCCATAGTGGTGATTGTGTAGAAAAATAGACAAATGTTCAAACTTTAAAATGATGTAAATATTATAGAAAATAAATGGATTTTTGTATTTCTAAAAAAATAGGAGACCTTACTTTCGTAATTACTCTCGTATAAAGCATGCTAGTCCAAGGTATGTTCTAATAATCAGAACTAAAAAAAAATATTATACCTTATTTTTGTAATTCCCTCGCATAAAACATGCTAGCCTGGGTTATTTTCTGACATATATTTTACTATGAATTTTGAGGGCCAAAGTTTGCTATCCCAAAAAAATTATATTTTATGATACTGCATTTTGGGCTATTGTATTAAAGTGTATCATGACTATTTTTTAGAACTTCATGATATATATTGTTCAAGATATTCCTGAAAATGTTACTATAAAACCCGTTCCTCCGTCTATTCCCTAAAATACTGCAGCTAAATTTTTAAAGAAAAAAAAAAACATTGGTGTTGTGTAGGTACTCATATATTTTCCAGAAATAATATAGCAAATCCGAACTTTTGTGAAAAGTTATGAAAATTTGGTTTTCCATTCAGGCGGTGTTCGGCAATACTCTGCTTGGAAATCAACTCCTCTATTAACTGATGGTCCTCACCACCAACGTATAATTTATCGAAAGGCTTTTTTTAATGGAATAGATGAGTGCAAGGTCCCCCCACCACTGCGACCCACTAGGATCTATTGTGGTAAGAATTTTCCCATCAATGATCATCCCAGGTCTCTTATGAAACCAAGAAGAGTCCTGGGATCAACACCACAAACCTCTTCCGGGCTAACGAAAGCACTTCCGAGTACCACGAATACAGTAGGTGTTTTGAGCCGATTCAATCCCAAGGGAACAGAATCGACAGGAGTCTTTCGAGACCAGCCTCATTTTTTTGAGGTGGTTCTTGGCCGAGCAGTGACCAGTAAGGATTCCTAAAATCCGTCTAAGATTGTCTAACAGAGTGGTGTTATAATTTTGAGGTGTGTATCTGTCTGTAGTCCCAAACGGATGAACCGATTTTGATTTAGTTTTTTTTAAATTTATCTGTTATGAGCTTTTGACTTAGAGAGGCAGATGAACATTTTATCGAAGCATCGTTCCAATGTAAAGACCAACTTTTCTCCATCCACAGGCTCTTGGGCCTACCACAGAAAGCCTAATATTGACCTCTGCCTAATATTGAATGGTTATATTCAATAAATGACAAATTAACATGTTCTTTATAATATATTTTTGATCAAATTTTTGGGATTGTTGATGGATTGAAGAAAACTCAAACTTCTCAGGTTAATTTAAAAGTGCACATCTTATGTCATTTTCTGAACAAAATGATGGGCTACACAGTACATTTTGCATGTATTATATATTTTTTACACAAAACGCAAAACCAGACCACCACTATGAGAAATGTGTTGCCAGTTCCACGGTTAAGCAAAAAGAACTTATATCATGGGCGCCCATACCTATGGGCAGAGGGGGCCACGGCCCCCCTAGCTCCCAGGGAAAGGAAAATATGTATATTATTAATTATAGTCAGGTATTTTTCTTTAAAGAGATTAGCACTAAAATATGTTTTAAATGTTATATGCCGTTTGATGTTACATATACTGATTTAATTTTTTACAAGAGTTCAAGCATGAGCTGCTGGGTCACCACTTGGTGCAGCCTCTAGGAGTGTTATAGGTCTTTGTGTATTCACTGACGGTGTAAAGGTACAGACTCAATGCTGTGTGGGTTAATATTTCACCTGAACAGCCAAATTGGCTTCCCAAATTTTAAAAGTTTTCTTGGGGAGGTCAAAAATATCCCTGGACTCCTTTTGCCGAAGGAGGGGAGGGTGCTCCTTAGCTCGTTCAGTGCTACGCAAATTTCGTATTTCCTATGCTAGGAGCTGACCTTTTATTATTTATATTTATAGTCTAAATAAGTAGAAATTACATTATTTTTATTTTTTAATCTTTTACGTAATAATCACTAATATTTTAAAGCGGACGCACATGTGTGTCCATAGCGTATAGGCTTAAAATTGGCGTGCGAAGCACGCATGCATTGTGAATTGAAAATACTCTTAATACGAAGGTTGGCGTGCGAAGCACGCAATGCATTGTGTATTGAAAATACTCCCAATACAGGGGTTGGCGTGCAATGCTCTGTGCGTTGGCCGCTTCTTATAGTGTTCAGTGTAAAGCTCACGTGTGCGTACTTAGCAGTGAACGTGTTAAGCCCCATACCCCGGTCTAGCCCCCCTCCCCCTCCTAGAAAATATCATATAGGCGCCCATGACTTATATTGATGATTTAAGTCAAATTCTGAAAAAGTTAGAGTTGCTAAAAAATGTTTAGCATTTAAGTATTCAATGGAAATAGCATTTATTTGATTGGTATTATTTTGTTTTCAGTACTCCTTTACATTTAGCAGTAATGGCAAGTAATGAAGAAATTTTTGATTTGCTTGTATCACGCACAGCTTTGAAAAAAATAAATCTGAATTTGTGTACCAATGAAGGTCACACACCCCTCTGGTACGCTCTGATTAGCAGCCGCCTTTGTAATCCTAACAGCTTTGCAGCTCGTCTGGTTGAAAATGGCGCCACACCAAATCCAGTGAGTGTTTTTTAAGTGTGCAATATGTAATTTATTTTCCTTAGCAACAATGTTCTATAAAAAATGTAACCTGTATTAAACTGCTATTGAAGGTAAATGTTAATGTAATCCTATTACTTTAAATGAGCAATTCTTGTATCTTTGTATCTGACGCGGATCTCGAAAACGGCTCTTACGAATTCAAAGAAATTTTGTATTTAGGTGTAGTTTTGATTTTTAAGTACACTCATATAGTTGTATTTCACAATTTTTTGAGAAAATCTAATTTAAAAGTTCAAAAATTTCAACATTTGGGTCTTATGGGTTGCCATGTTGGTTACAAAATAACAACGAAATAGTAAATAAAGTGATCAAAATAGCTGTTTATAAACAAGCCAATTTAGACTGTTTTATCAGCTGTTCATTGGATAGTTTTTAATTACAGTTAAAAAAACAAACTAATTTATACTCTTTAAGCACGTTGGAATTAGAACAAATTGGGCCTGATTTAACAATTTATTTTGTCAAAAAAAAAAAAAGGTAAACTTGGCAAATATGGATAAATTCTAATAGTCAATTTTGTAATATATTCCTGGTTCATTTCTGAAACATAGTATTGAGGTTATGTTAATCTTGCAATAATTTTTACTATATTTAGGCCTGGTTTCAAAACTTTAGTTGACAGAAGATAGTAGAACTAGGACTAAAATCGTAATGAAAACCTCTCACGTTTCTAAAGCATGTATTTGAGGTTATAATTAATCTTGTAATTACTGTTAATATATTTAAGCCTGATTTCATAATTTTACAAACCTATGTACAATTGCCAAAGATTAACGAGATTCTTTAGAGAATTTTCCAACTGCGAGCGAAGCGAAGCAGCCATCTGAGGCGGGATTGGGACGCGAAGCGTCCAGGGGCAGAGCCCCTAGTTGACTATTTATACAGTCTAATTTAATCACTGGATGTAACCATGGTTCAATTTATTCTCAAATCCATTTAAGCTCGTAATTTATTTTTTTAAATAATCAAAGATATATAACACTACCAAACAATTAACAAAATATTGATCGGCTAATAAAATTCATGTCTCACTAGTAAGCAGTTTTTTCTAGACTATTTTTTAAACAAAAATCTTGTTTTGAACTTCAAAGAAAATATTTATAGACTTCTAAAATTAAACCTAATTGTAACTAGTAACCAGTTTTTCTAGACTTAGGAGTATTTGATGGGTCCAAGCTACACAACTTGTCTTGAATATAAAATATGAAGTGATTAAATTCAACTCATCTGTCACTATTCACTTGCTTGTATAGATTTCTCTCTACACTTGTCTTGAATTTTAAACAAAATATATGGTAGACTGATAATATAATACGGTGTGGCATCCAGAAATACATTGCACAAAAGAAATGCCATGACAGTCTCTTTCATTTGGAGTTTCTTCCCATAAAATCATATGTTCATTGCTAAGAGTGGGAATCCTTGTTAAGTCTGAGAATGACCTGTAGCTGAACTGGCAGAAGCTACAGTGTCCCACTCTGTAATAGGTTGTACAATACTATTTATTTGTACACTAAATTATATGACTTAACCCTCTAAGTGGCAGAAGGCACTATAGTGTCGTTCTTAGCAGGCTGAGTCGACACAACGGTAAGGTCTGATTGATTTGATTATTTCACCCACTAAAAACTATCAAATCTCAATAAAACTAATACCATTGTACAGGAAATGTTTCAAACTTTAATTTTTGTATTTAACATTTCTTTCTAAAGCATACATTTACATATGTAATCATCGTTTTAAAATATAAGTTTTTTGAAAAGCCAACTCCGCGCGAATAACTCACATTGAAAGACTCAACTTTGTCATTTCTTTGAGAAGCTGTCTACCGCTCGACTGGGATATTTTGATAATAATATAGAGATACCTTTGAATTCTTCAAGATTTTAAATTTCTAAAACTGTCATCCAATCAAAAGTCACTTGTATAGACAAAGATATTAAATTGTCTGTAAAGCTTTGCAATTGGACAGATTTCTACCAATAAAACAGCACATTTTGCGCGAGATATCTCTTATAATTCGAATTATTTTAATAGACTTTTTTATATCTATTTATAGACCAAAGTTAAATCTTTTGTTTGGTGTAAAGCAAACTAGATTTGACTTGTCAGATGTTATTCAAACAGCAGTTGAAAATACAGGCTTGGGCAGAAATCAAACTGCTTGAGATCGCAAAGCAAGTCTATTTTACCAGTATTTTTTTTAATTTCCTTTGTCCGCACGAGGTTTCATTTGTTTCATCTCATTTTGTGATTCAAGTAAAGCTAACTCAAATAACTTTATGAAATAATAATTTACAAGTATACTGTTCAATTCTTTGATTTATTCTCTTAACTTTCTTATAATAATAGTTCATTCCTAAATTACTATTCAAACTAGGCCTAGTTTTGTTTGCAGTCTTGTAGTAGAAACATAAAAACTGGTGTTTTCAAAATAAGAAATTTTAAATTGATGAATATTTTTATACAGTTCTATTTAGAATTAAATTACGAAACTTTTTTATATATATGAAAAAAATTACAAAAAATGTGTACTACTTTTTATGTAGGCCTAAAGTTTAAATTTTTTTCTTCTTGAGCTAATAACTTTTGTAATTTTGTATCAATCAATTTTTTATTTGCGTATATGAATTCCTTGGACATTTTACATTAAAAAAACCTATGCAACACTGTTGGATTAGGATACAATTACTATTTTTTACAAATTTTTGAAAATATGCTTGCAAACGCAGAAAATAAAAAAAATAAAAAATTAACATTGCCGCTTAGAGGGTTAAGTATTCTCCACTGAATCTAGCTCTTTTAGTTTTCTGTACAGTACTTAGATCCCATAATTAACTATGGTTAAATATTAAAAACTAACTATGTGCTTTTGAATTAATTACATTACCAAACAATAAGAATGTTAATAATAATAAGGTAACTATAAAAACACTTATTGTAATACCAAATACTATACAAATACGGTAGCTATAAAAATATGATATCTAACTATAAAAATGTACATAACAATACGATAAAAATAACAAATCAAATATGGTACAGATATTTTTCAGTCTTATCTATTCTTCACGAGGTCAGGATAACACAAACCAATTGTTTTCACTGCAGAAAATGAGAAAACATTTATTTCTCGAAGGATGCCTCTGTTAGAGAGTGAGGTAAACACTTTTCTGCTAGTTGCAAAGCGGAAGTATGAGTAATTTTATTAAAACGGGTGTTGAGCAATGATGCAGTTTTGAGTCGATGTTTGAGTCGCAAAATTTATAATTTTGTTAAGAAAAATCAGCAATAAAGTTGGTTCATTGTTAACAATGTATGGACAGTAACAAAAATATAACTAACCAATATATTTTATTAGCGTAAAATTAGCTAATAATTTGATTCATAAGTTAGAAATAAATTATATGAACAGTAAGGTACAAATGAAGGGCTGAGAAGCCAAGGGGTTATAAGTGTAGTGAAGTTAGTTTTGAGAAAACTCAGTTTAAAGTTTGTCGAAGACAAATAATGTTGTCGAAGACAAACATTTCAAATGATAATCACATAACACAAAACACTACACAATATATAAAGTATAAACACGTAATATTCACCATTAAAGGGTTGTTAAATAATTAAAATGGGACATAGCTTTCCACACAAGTACTTGCGGGTCGTCTCAAACGCATACTGAACTGGAAAGAAACTGATAGCCTATCATTGCACTGTATGGTTGGTTGCATAACTTGCCGGTGTATTTAAATTTAATATAATGTCAAATATAGCGTTGGATTTAAACTGTAGCTGATCATTAAGTATGTCTTGAGGTTGTAATGTTCTCTGTACGTATCTTTGAACGTTCTTCCCGTTTGACCCATGTAATACATGTCATATTCGCCACAATTAAGTTTATACACACCGCTGCCTTGTCATCGGTCTTGTGCGAATTACGCAAAATGAATCCCAAGTTGTTAACATTTTTGTACGCTATAGAAAAGTTATGTTTTCTGAGAGTGTGACCTAACATGAATTGAAAATTAAAGTGATTGTTTAAAGTGATGACAATGTTTTCAGACATCTAATAATGTTAAATGTTTTGTTGGTTTGTTTCAGATCTACCCCAAGACAAACAATTCCTTGTTACACCTTGTTGCCGAAGACGGTTTGGAAGATGCAGGTTTATTTCTGTGTTCCCATGTCACAAATATTGATCACATTAATAACAAGGTATTCATGGGCAAAAACATATACTAATAGTTTTTTCATATTTTTTAACATTTTCAAAAGGATATTTAAATTTACAAGTTTTCTAAAATTTGTCTTAACATTTTTTTAAATTAGTTATATTGTTTTCTAAGATTTCATCATTCCTAAAATCTTTGACCTCTTGTTTTTATCTCCATTCCCCATCTAGATGTCTGTGTATTTAATACTACTTTTGCATTACTAGTACAGATATAGAGTCGACTCTCGATTACTCGAATCTCAGGGCGAAATAAATAAATTTGAGTTATCGAGCTTTTTTTGGACAAATTGAGGTTCGAGATACCTAGGTCTAAATTAACCAACTATAAGTTATAGAGGTTCTAAGTTCATTGACATTTTTTATAAGCCTATTCAGTATGCTCGTAAGAATGGGCTGTTTGTTCAAATTATACATACATTTTATATTTAAATCTATATGCATATTAAAAATCGAACTTACATCTTCTTTAATTTCATCTGTTAAGTATCAATTTATTTCTAAAATTTCTGAGTCACAAGTAATAAACCGGTATAAAGAAGTACAGAATATTGAACAAAACATCCTTATACATTATGCATTTTAGTTTTATAAGCAATAAAATATTTATTTACATAACATTATTGTTTACTTTAAAAGAATTATCCATTTTGCATTGCTAGCCTCTGCAGAGTCCAAATTTGAAATTGATTAAACAACACTCTCGTCCATGTCAGATGTTTGAGTTTCGGAACCCTAACAGCACAGTTAGCCGTTACTTGCTGTTTTTTTGCGCTATTACAAGGGTCCCCTTCAAAAGTCATCTTTTTTTTTGACAAACATTTAAAAAATAATGCGATCTCATCAGCTTTGAAAATGTTCTGTAATGCTATGCCTTCAGTAAGGTCCTTGAGATTATTCAGCCAGTCCGATCAAACATTTTCATCGACACTCGCGCTTTCACAGCATACTTTTTTAAAAACAATATCGTTTCTTTTCTTAAGTTTTGGAGCCATCCGTTTCAAGCACAAAACCCTTCATGCCCTAATTTTCGTGCGAATTCCTCAGCTTTATCGTATAAAATAGGCCCTCCGATGGAAATGTTTTTGTCACTAAAATCTGCTCGTGTCCTACTTACTAAGCAGGCTAATCTACTCGTTGCCTCATACTTGTACGGATTTAAAAAAAATTGTGGATAAGGTGTGTATGTCGAATTCTTTGGCGATGTTGCCTTTTTTCTTCACGCATTTATCTTATTAAAACTTTTGGTTTCTCCTACATGCTCAATGAACATTTTAACGGAAAAAATAACACGTAAAGAAGAAATAAACTACGAACTACCGTATATGCGTGAACTGTACGTAGCGCGGAAAAAATAATCGGTTACATTCAATGTTGCGTTTCAAAATGGCTGTTGTTTGAAAATTTCAAACCTAAATTACTCAAAAACCGTACAACAAAAAATGTCAAGAGAACCTTTTTGTATCCCTTTTGATTTTCTATCGGATGGTGTAGCTGTCAAAACAATCGGATGAAGGATAATAGCTAAGTTAAATAAAATTACAGCAAATGTACATGCAATATTTTAGTATTTATTGTGTTGGTATAGGATGCCGGGTTGAACAAACCAGTTATTACACATAACTTAACTATTATTCATCATCCGATTGTTTTGACAGTCACACCATCCGATAGGGAATCAAAAGGGCTAAAAAAAGGTGTCTTGACATTTTTTCTTAAAATGTACGGTTTTTGAGTAATTTAGGTTTGACATTTTCAATCAGCCGCCATTTTGAAACGCATCATTGAATAGAACCGATTATTTTTCTTGAGATAGATCATTGTTAGATTAAACTTCATGCCAAGTTTGAACTTAATCAGTCAAACCGTTCTCTAGATATGAATTATTTTGAACAAAAACAAAATGGCGAATATCTGGAAAACTAAGCGTTTTTGGGCCTATGTTTATATGAACTTTTTTCTTACTTTTTGCATGAGGAATCATATCCCAAAGTCCTGAAAGGTTTTTTGTGTACACCCTGTATATAATATAATATTGTTTTATCGCAGTTCTGTAATTTTATGTCCCTGTAGGTTTTAGTCAATTAGTAACAGCAATTTTTCCTCTTGAAATGCCCAATATTGTTTTTAAATACATAAATTATGGCAAATATCCGAATAATTATTACTACTAAGGTTAAATTGTTTGCTATGTGTTTTAGGGGGAAAGTTCTTTACATGTAGCTTGTAGGAGAGATCTACCAAGATTGGTTACTCGATTACTTGAATGTGGTTCCAACCCAAATCTACAAACATTGCCGCCAAATGATTTCGCTATTAGGATGGACGAAGAGACTCTAGTCTACAGACAGTCACCACTGCATGTCGCTATTCTATCCAATAGTAATGCATCTGTAAAAGCTATTCTCGATTATAAAGGTAGTTTTGATATTTGCAATTAATTGTTAAAAATGCTTTAGATCCACGTTTAATTGGCGTCTGGATTATTTTTAACAGTGTATTAGCTCAGATAAAAACAAGAATATAAATTCTACCAGTATCTGTAACCGGTATCGAATATATGAAATCAGTGTAGTTTCAGGTAAGTTAATAGGGATCAGAGAGTTGTTGATCAAGGCGGTTGTGGGAAAAACATTGAAATTAAATCTTACAAAAGGTTGTTAAATGTTTTAAAATTTAACATTGTTTCACAATTGTGTTTAAGTTTTTCTTAAAAGATTTTAAATTCATGAACAAATCCCAATATTTTTAGATTATTTTAAAAATCAACTGCCAACACTATCTGATAAACATTGTTGAATTATTCATAATAAAACTGTTAACCTGTTAACATTATAAGTAGGCTGAACTATCTTTAATGTGTTTAAAACAAATATTTTGTTAAAGTAATTTAAAATTTTCAAATGAAATACATCATTTATGATAACAGAAATATTATAAGGAGACTGTTATCTGATTGATGTTTTCTTAACTTTGTTCAAACAATGATGGTTTATTTTATGATTAGTTCATTGTTACAACTCAAAGCTGTTCAAGCTAGAATTCTTATTATTTATTCAAAAATTTATTATTTTAAAAATGCATTTAATTTTTTATTACCTTTTTAATAAGTTACAGTTTTTAACTTTAGGACTGGCACCAATCTTATGCGATAACTGGGAAATGTCCGCACGGTCTTGGAAATTAATTACAAAATTTTAATCTTTGAGTATTATCATTGTGTCAGCACGACCAATATGATTCTTTTACTGACAAGTGCTACAATCTGTTCTATTTAAAATGAACTTTATACGCTATCGATAGGTTTCAACTAACAGATAGAAATACAACAGTTACAATGGTTATCTGCTAGTTAACAGCCTCATCATCATATTCATATGTCTTCTTGTTATTGGTGTTTAACAAAAGTATTAAATTTTAAACTTGATGTCTTAAAGATTTATCTTATTTTTTATTTTACATTTACAACATAACCTAGTTTAAGCATGAATTTGTTTCCGTACTAAGTGAGCCCAAAAGATAAAAGCATCTCATTCTTTCAAAAGGCCTACGTTATTTTATTATAAGCAACAACAACAATAAATAAAATTTATAGTTTAACCCTTTTAACCCCGGACCAAAAAATTGGAGTTCCAAAATGTGTACAAACACATCCCTACCACAAAAATGTCGAAAAATACCAGAGCCTTAAGAGGCTTTTTACAAAGTTTGGTAAAAAATTCATAACTTTGTTCATATGTGTGCTATTGTTATGAGTGAGGCCTTAAAATGTTAGGAATAAAATGTATTATACAATAAAAAAGTTTTTATAATTATTACAAATTTTTTAACCCACACCTCCTAAATAATAATAATAATAAATAAAATAAAAACGATTTTTGGGTGCCTTTACCAAAAAAAGGAGGAAACATTTATATGTTGGAAGCTATATCATTTCATTCTAAATATATTTTTCTGTATATAAAAAAATATTGTCTTTCTAAATCAAATATCAAACTTTTAATAACCTTTTTTATAATTTTATGCTACATGTAAAATGAGATATAGCTTACCAAATAAATAACTCGGGAAAAATTAAGTACTCACCAATTTTATATTGTGTTATTCACTTACATAAATTTGTCTTTTGATAACAACACAGAAATATTTGTATTTACACTTATATTTGTAGAAAAAGTTTACTTTTTAAAAATGACTAGGCTTAGGCCTTATTACAGACATTATTCAATAAGCATTCTGGGTGACATCCTTTCTTAGATAATTGGATACATGTTATACGAGCGCTGATAGCGCCACATTTTCAACATCGCTTTATTGGGTAAATGGAAATACCGAGGGCCATGTTATACGAGCGAATCCGCGTTAACCGAGCGCCGCCAGCACCGTGGTCTGACGTGTTAACGACGCGACGCTATCAACGCTGAACCCGGTTGTACTGAGCGCTATCAACACTAGGAGCGCAGCGACCAGAGAGGTCAGAAATATTTAATTTGTCCTGGTTCTAGTGGTTATTGTTTATTTCAAAGTGATTATTGTGTACGGTACTTCAAAATGACAAAATGTTTTACACCAACTTGGCGCTATCAGCGCTCGTATAACATGGTCCTTATACCTAATGCAAGCAGTTCTAAATCTTTTTCACACACTAAAACCAAAACTCACAATAAAATAAACACGAGGAAAGATAACCTTGTTAGACAACACCACAGGAATAAACACGAGTAAGCTACTGCATTGACAGTGACAAACAGCTGAGCGTGCACAGTGCTGTCAAACAACTCCATAGAGTAAGCAATGTTTCTAGTTTGTTAAAATATGTTTAGCAAACATGAAAATATTTAAAATTGTTAATAATTCAATCGAAATAATATATACTTCATAATACAATCGCTGCTAGTTGTGAAATATTTATTTACTAGCTGGGTGCCCGTGCTTCGCTACGGGTTAAGCTCGATAAAAAAAAATCAATTTCAAATGCATCCCGTATACTCTTAGTTAATACGCTATTTACACTATGTACTACTTTCTCAGCTTAAGTTTATAAAATATTCATCTTTTAGTTTTATTAATACCTGT
>JAGFPH010001608.1:37801-50308 GCA_018207615.1 Philaenus spumarius | reverse complement strand
AGGTAAATAGAAATACATGTACCTACCCAACTTTAATGAATGCCAAATAAAGTAAGTTTTATCATACTTGTGTGTTTAGAACTGCAGATAATACTACACCACTCCAGTTGGCAATCAAGTATCAGATGGATTCCGTGGTAGAAGCTCTGTGTAGACGTGGAGTAGACATGTCTGAAGTGGATGAAAATAAAAACTGTCCTCTGTGGGCTGCACTCGAATCTGGCCAAGAAGATATAGCTTCTATTCTAGTCCGGTAAAGACTGTAGCTTAACTAATAAATATTGTCTTTAGTTTAATATTTGATATACAGGGTTATTCAAAAAGAATGGTGCAAAAGTAAGGTTAATTCACTTGCATACCTTTGTACCTGATAATAACTAAACAATAGAACTCAATTGAGCCAACAAAACCTCTTGGCGGCGATGCTCGAACAGAAACATGTGATCTTTATTTGGCGCTCTTTTTACAATCATATGTTTATTTAGATGTTTATTCCACTTCATTAGTTGCAGCACATGCCAGACATTGTACCTATTATTTGTATATAGCTGCAATTAAAAAAAAGATATTTTTAAATGCTGTTTATTCATGGCCAGCACTAGTGGCCTTCCGAGCGTTCGAGTAATTTCATGCTGGCCAGCACTGCTGGCCATCCGAACTATGAGCGCCCACGCAAGTAATTAATTCCGACTTGAGGCGTAAATGGCTGCGGCCAGCAGTGCTGGCCACCCGATCTGTGCGCTCAACTTATAGTAATGGTTACCGAGTGCAATTGGTTATCAATATTCCAATTTTTACATAATCCCATTTCGAAAAAATAATCGTTCATCTCCCTTTTAAAAGTTTTTAGTTTAGATCAATAAGCTAACCAACATGCTCCTAATTGCACTTGTATTGTTATAGTCATGGTGTGGATACAGACTGCTGGAGTGAAGGACCTGAAGGTTGTTTGCAGACGTTGCTACATCGGGCAATTGATGAAAACAAAGAATCTGTTGCTTCTTTTCTTATAAAGAGGTACTTATATAACCGATTGAACTTTGATTTACAATTATTTTAAGCCTAGTTCGAATGCAACTTGTATTATAAATAGACAACAAATTTTATATAATGGTCTTCTTCCTCGCCTTGTAAACTGGAAGTCACAGATAAGATCTCTGTAGAGGCTCAATTATTTTCAGGTGATGATGGCCGTACAAATTTTATTTTTTACCACCGCATTATTAAGTCATATTTTTATGTAGTCCAGTGTAGTCTGTATAATACATGTTACTTTGTAGCTATAGGTTTTGCATGTTCCAGCAAAATAATTATTTCTATAAAATACTAAATGTCATACCTAGAAAAGTACACATATATTTGACACATTTTGTACATCGAAAGTATTTATCATACTTATTTATAACATTATAAAAATGTTTTAAAAATACTGAATATATATTGTCAGTATAGACCATGGGTCTACAAACCTTTTAGGCTATGTACCACACTGACTCCTTATCTAAGTTTAAAAAAAAATGTAATTATAACCTCAAAACTTAATCTGCATTAACACTTTGAAGCCTATCGCCTTATGGCCTACTTTTTGATGGCAACCTGGGCTTTTTAATGTTATTAGTAAAAAATCTTAGTATTGTTCATTTTTGTATTTCCTAGAAACCTATGTATCATTTGAAATAAATTATGTGAATAATTATTATAGGTACAAAAATACTATACATTTTTGAAAAAGAAGTATTTATTGAAGAATATGAAAATTTTAGAATTCATTTTAGAGGGAAAAGCACAAATAAACACACATTAAACTTAATTTATAACTATATCAATGTGTAATAATAATCAACAACACATAAATAACTACAGGTATATCAAAATACAGTAAAACCTCTTACATCCAGATCAATGTGGCGCCGGGCGATCCGGATATAAAAAAATCCGGATTTGAGAGAGGTTTTTTTTTAATATGGGTAAATTGGTTGAAATTAGGGATGGGTCGATTCTCGATACCAATTTTCGATACCACCGATACTTTAGCTTTGGTATTTGTATCGAGAATCGATAGCCGAAACTCGATACCAAGAAATACTCAGTTGTCACAACTGCCCGTTCTCGTATAGACTCCGTGAATGTAATCTCCGGTATTTGCAATCGCATTCTCTGTATTTTAACTCAATTCAGCATTTAACAATAAATATCAGTAGGGAAAATGTAAAACATTATTAATTTTATGTAAGTAGACATTTTCCCCAGTAAAATGTTTTAGGCAATTGTTTCCTTTCTTAAGTAAACGCTTCTTGTTTTATTTTTATTCATGCGTAGGCTGTTATTTGTACACAAGAAGTCTAGAGTAGGCTCAAGGTCAAACACTTATTGATTCGTTTGTTATCGTGTCTATAGAATTAGGGTGTCTACTGTGAAGAAAAATAACACATTTTATAGATCGGTAACAAAAGTATTTAAACTTTAAAGTAATAATTTTATTTGTTTGAAATCGGGTAAAACTTGTTGGGACTTACGTTACCCGTGATTTATGATTTTTATGGGAGTCCCGACGGAATTCCTTTGTTTTACTTTTTATTTAACCAAGCACTTAAAGACACAGTTAAACAAGTTGCAAAAGAAATCGAACGAACTGCCAAAGATCACGCATACAACAGAACTGACTACTACAGTATTACTATTTCCGGAGGGGTGAAGCTGTGAGATGGGTAGGCACATTGTAGTTTACCTTGGCCACCTCCCCTAGCGCTCGCTTTCTCCGAATTCGTGGAAACAATTCCCTACAGCCCAACTCAAAAACATCATTCGCTACTGCAGTATTTAGTCGAAAATATTCATTTTTGATAGATATATTTATTATTTTTTACTACGCCGGATATCGGAGGTTTCGGATATGAGAGGTTCGGATTAGAGAGGTTTTACTGTAAATGCACAAAACAAATATTTTACATTCACGTAAACATAGCGTCTAGTAAGCCAACATAACCATAAACAGCTCTTAAAATATTCAGTATATCAGCTGCAATATTCTAGGTAAATAAAGAATAGCGGAATAAGGAACAGCTCGAACTAAACCATAGACGTACTAAATCATTGCAATCAGGCGAAACCCGAGTGTACACCTACTACGTATTAATAAAGAATTAAATGGAGCGCTCCGAGCTATTCGGTCATACGCGTATTAACGCTGCCCCGAGCTGTATTCGGGCGTAGGCTTCAATCTTAACCTATAAAAAATCTCTAAGTCCCAAATGTAAATATAGCAGAAGACAGCTGCCTACGTTGTTTGACCACTGCCTTCTAAATCCTGATCTGACATTTATTCTACAATCTCTTTCTATGATGTCAGAATCACAGATGTGTCCACTGATCATCCGGTTGTCAACTCCGTACTACAGATTGGCATTTTGTCGTCTGTAATTCAGACATTGGCGGGCCGGCAAGAAATACCGCGAAAATACCTCTATGATCGCCGCAATTTTGATTACTAATCATAAATTAATCTTATTACTAAATTTTGGATTCGATCGCTGTGGAAGTACTTGGAAAATGAAAGGTGGTAACTAAAAGAAAGTTAACTCTGCATGATGGCTGATTGGTTATTTATTGGCACATGTCAATAGTTATTTTCATATACAAATTACAAAAAGAAACACTCATGACAAAACAAAATTAAAAATATTTATAATCTCATGCAGACAATTAAAAATAAAGATAAGATTACAACTCTATGTATAATACTTGCGTATCTTCGTAGATGATACCATAAATTTAACACTTAAAAGTTCATCAGTCGATGTTAAAAGTTTGTAGTCCATTTTTTTATGAAACAGTTCACTTCGAAAAACTCAATGTCACAATTATTATTTTGTTAGTAAAAAAATTCACAGTTCTTTTTAAATATACCGTCGAAGTAAGAATCTTTCACGTTTAACTATTATAACGAAGAAATATACAGCAGACGGCCAACGCGTCCGCTCACGCTGGAGTTTATGCTTAAAACAGATTAAACGAAGATTTATTGTACGACCATATACGACGGTCGTCTCTTGCGCCTGAACACGCTGGAGTTAACTCTTTAACTGCTTAAACGATGATGTACGGCGATCGTCTCTTGCGACTGAACATTCCGGAGTTTACTGTTCGCATGACTAATTTTTCAAATCACCCCTCCAGTTTTTCTCCCAAGTGGCCAGATGTTTGACGTCGCTTTCTGCTAAAAATGACTTCTCTTGCTGACTTTGCATTTCTTGAAAGACACAGTGTCTTAGTGTTTCAACACTGCCGCTATTGTACCCAACTGTTTGTTGTTATCACGCCACAATTATTATAAATTTACCAAGTTGTCTGCTTTTCCTAAACTATTTCAAAGTGATTAAAACCTTTTATTATTTGTCTGCTTTTGTTTTAATTTAAATTCACTTTACATTAAAATCATTATGCATTTAATTTAAACAAGAAATTTTACACTAGGATAAACCCTACAAATTTACTGTGCAACTCCCTGGATTACACATGTTACAACTTGATTCACAACTGCAAACAATTTCAGAGGAAAGTTTCAGCTACATAAACCTCATTAATCATAGTTATAAAGTTTAATTTCACTATGTGAATTACCTACCTATGTACGTTACTTATTGTAAGTTTTAAAATAAATCTCATATCAGGGGGATTCATGCAACCTGTGCTAAGTGTGTTAAACGTGTTATGTGTGTTAAAATCGAGAAACTCGTTTGACAGAAGTGTGCTATTTAGAGTCGATAGCACGCTCGACTTTAGCATGGTCTGGAGTCTGCTAAACCAGTGTTAACGTCGTAAAACTCTTGGGGATGGTAATTTGAGGTTTTCAGCTTGAATCAACAACAGGTTGTTTGTTATAATTGTGTTTTACCTGTTTATTTGCGATGGAAAATAATAATAATTTCGAATCCATGAAAAGAATTCGGAAGAAATTGGGAAAACGATGGAGCAAGGAAAATAAACATCTTTTCCTATCTTTAATTTCCGAGAATCCGACGAAGTTTGACATACATTTTCGTGTTCAGAAAAGTACAGAGAACATTTCTGTGTATTTGATTTTGTTTGCACAAATATGTTTGCAAAAAGGAACCACAAAGAGGCCTTATGTTATAAATATACATAAATGTTATATATACATTATTTATTAAGTAGGGGAAAAATCTCTTTTATAAACTAAAGAATATGGTAAGAAGGCGTATTCTAAACTTTAGCCTAGATCACGAAAACACAAAATATGTTTCCAAACATGCAGAAAATGAGGCCTAATTTTATCTAAAATATAATTCACAAATTATAAAGTGCGTAGGGTATTACAGTTTCGGCACATATTTACTATTCGACCCTCAGCTGACCTACGGCAACAGAAATGCAATAATAATAAAAAAAATAGCCTAAAGTTAAGGATAACCTTACATTAGCAAATAACACTTTAGCACATTAGCACAAGGGGTCCTTCACTCAAAATTCAAATATCAATTTAACATGATAACACAAAGCATTTAGCACAGGTTGCATGAATCCTCCTATCATTAATTACAGTAAAAATGTTCAATTCATGATGTATGTCAGTTATTGTGTTTCTTAATATACAGGCACTTAAATAAAAACTTCTGATTATTATTTGCTATGAATTACTTACGTTGTAAATTGTACAATATAATCAAAATAAACTAACGTGGGCCGGATTAGTGGTGTTAACGGTGTTTAAAACAACCGCACAAACACAATGAGGTAACGAACAAATAACAAACTTGTAATCAACCTCGCTAACTTTAAACAACATCCATACCATAACCTATCAAATGTGAATTATGCGCACAAACGTAGTAGAGATGTGTCGGAAGTAGTAAGTAGTATTTTGTATTCGTTACTTTGCCGACACACAAAGTAATCGCTACTAACGGCTCAAAGTAGCAGTTACGGCTACTTCGGCTACTCTATTAATTGTACTTTGGTGCGGTGTAGATTCTCGGAACACTTCAAATCCACATTGTGAGTCCAGTCCAGTACTGATGGCGCATTCGCAGTGGCCCCGGTAGCGGTGGAGTTGGAGTGAAATGGATGTAACGAGGACATATAAACCTGGCAATCGGCGGCCGTGACAATAGCGTACACGAACGCAGAGATCGGTGGTGGCCGGGCTCGGAATCGATGGAATTAAAATCGACTCGATGCCGATTCCAGTGCCGAGAATCGGTGGAATCGACTTTTGGAATCAATAATCGACCCATCCCTACTACTAACCATTCTTGACTATTTGTAAACTACTCCGATTAGTGGAAGACGAAGGCACATTGTTTCCTTTCAAATGAAAGTTCTACCCAACGTTACTTATGTCGATGATATTGTTACTGGTTGTGATTCCATATCGTGCGCAAAATTTTTACCATAACAACGTTTCTCACTTATACTCAAATGAGGTTTCCAACTGAGGAAATGGACTAACAATAAGCCACAGCTCTTAGAACTTATAGGTCTGGAGTTTTGTCAAACTTCCCTGAGGCCTTAGAAATCCTTGGTGTTGATTGGCAATCGACCAATGACAATTTGATCCTCTCACAACAAAATAAGAGCCGAGCAAGTTTCAGTTCAATAGATTCCCTTTATAATAAACTGAAGTCCTGAATCTCCTGATCCTTAAACAAACTTGTAGTAACTATTCATATTTTACGAGCTAAACTTATGTTATTGTTGGTGTCTAGTGGTTGTGACCTGAGTGTTTCTAGAAGACCAGGTCCTGACGGGAGAGGTGGAGACGAAGCTAAAGATCATCAAACTCCTTTACATCTATGTTGCCAATGGGGACTGGAAAGTGTTGTTCAGGAGCTTATTGAACATGGAGCTAATGTTAACGTAAAGGTAATAACTCAATTTGTATGTTTTTGGACCAAATTAAATAGTTGTTAAATTTATATGTAATTATCTATTTATTTGCCTATGTAGGCATAGTGTTTCTATGCGATAACTTTTTTCCTATAGTGTTTTTTTTTTGTATATTGTTATGATGCAATTGAATTTTTGGTCATTGTGTACTGATTTTTTAAATGTTTTGTATATGTTAAATTTTTTGTTTTTGTTTTGTATATTCCTTAAACTTCAAAAATACAAAAAGGATAAATTAAATTAAGTAGTTTCTGTTAACATAACTCTATACAGTAATCCCTCGACATTTGCGGGCTTGGTATTCTCGGTTTTGATTATTCACGGTCGCTAAAAAAATAAAAAATACTATATTAAATAGCAATCAAGTACATACAAAATTCGTAAATTATTACAGCGTAATTTAAAAGAATTAATTAAAATTGCAGTAAAATATTTTGAAAGAAATTAAGTTTTTACTACGTTTTAGATTATCAGTCGAGACCAATATTTTCACTACTGACAGCGAACGATAGCTTGATGCCTTGACGTGACTAAGTTCTAAAAATAGACAGACTCCCCCAGACAATGACAGAGCAAGTAGGGGTGGGTAGAGGTACCTTTATGAGAGCACTGAACTTGAGGCGAGAGTGAGATGACAAACAACGCCCCAATAGTTTATAAAATTATCAACTGTAGTCTACACTCCGAACAACTCAGCTCAAATACTAAACCTTTCATGGACTTTTTTAGCGGGACCTATAACAAGGACCTTTTTAGCGGGACCTATAACAAGGACTGCCTGTATCTTATGTAAATTAATTATAGGTATTAGTACATAATGTTTTAAAAAATTTCTATGTGTCATGAACGTAACCTCCCTTTTCCTATAAAGATTTGGTTTTCACTATTCGCGGAAATTTTTCGGAACCTATCCCCCGCGAATAGCGGGGTATTGCTGTATAAAATGCACTGTATTATAATGCTATAGACAATAAGATTGTATAATGTCCGTTAGATAGAGTATACATAGAAGAATTAAATTTAGGCCTGTGCAAGTATTCGAAGATCGAGTATTCGAACTCCGAGCTTTTTAGTATTCGGCTCGGATCGAAAATAAAAAACGTTTGAAAAAATTCGAGCCGAGCTTTTTAATCGAAACCGAGAACCGATGAGCTAAAAAGTCGGTTCTAGAACCGGATCCAATTGATGTCGAATATTGACGTGAATTCGGCAATTGAAACGTGGTACAAAAGATAGTGGTACAAAACAAAAGAGAAAAAAAGAATATTCACACATTTTCGGTTATTATAAAACAAAACTCTTCGCGTTAGTTTATCTGAACGCGACATACGTTGCAATTTAGCTCGATCGTGTGGCGATGGTGGACGTGAATGCCGGTTTGATGCACTCATTTCATCATATAATGTTGCCTTTGTAAATTAATATTTATGCCTAAATTATTATTTTTTTACTATCAATGATTATAACAATCAATAATCCCTTTATTATTCATAAAAGTTAAACAAAAAATAATAAATGATTAAAGTAATTACGCAAGAAAAAGTGTCAAATAAAATTATTCGGAATTCGATTAGGCATAATATTTTTTTACGATTGACTAGGATTGCGTTAACGCTCGGAATATTATATGTTTTGTTTCTGAAAGTTCAATTCGGATGAGTTCAGAAATAATCGGAACTTCAATCATCGAAAATTTCATTCGACGGCGTCAGTTTAGTCCCGCCGAAGTCTGAACAACTTGTTAGAACAAAGTAATATCAAGTTAATAACGCTGTGTGTAAATACGTACAGTATTCAGTTTTATTGCAGAGTTTTATTCATTTTGTTTTAGTTACCGCAATTAGTTAATACAGAAGAGCACCGATTTTTAGAAACAAATTGGGACCGAGGGACTTCTGATAACCAATTTATTCGGGTAATTAAATTCACTGTGAACTTACTAACGACTGACAGCAGCGGTTGGCCATGCACTCGGCTGACTCAACAGCGACCGCTGTTCCGTTGAGCGCACAAACTCCCTGAAGTTTACAACTCGGCTGATTATGCGAGTAAAAAACTTTAAATTCGGAATTATTACGTGTAGTACTGTAATGTACTTATTTATTTATAGTACATTTCTGCTTTCAGATAATCGACGCTCTACTGAATTAACATATTAATTTGATTAAGTTTAGTTAGTTGAGGATATGTGGAAACTTAACCGGAGTAGGCTAGTCTTTTCATCAATGACATCGAAAATGTGGCAATATTTTATAATAGACGTTGAGAGTGACTTTTTGTCCGTATTTTAACTTAGCTGAATACTTTTATTGAAGTGAAAACTTCTATATATATATCCTTGTGTATAGTATATATGAAGAACAAGGACCGATGACAATGCTATATTAATTTTTTGGGTGTAGTAAGTGAGCACTGATCATGGTCCCCAGAACACGACGTTATTTTCACCCCCTTCAAAACATCGGATTGATTTGAAACTTTGCACACTTATCAAGGACCGATGACAATGCAATATTAATATTTTGTTGGGTGTAGTGAGCACTGATCATGGTCCCCAAAACACGTTTTCAGGTGTCATTAAAAACTTTATATACAGGGTGATTCACGACGATATACAAAAACTTCGGGAGCTCATTAATTTTGTTGGATGTAATAAGTGAGCACTGATCATGGTCCCCAGACTAAAAAATAAGAATGTAAATAATACATATATATTAGGCCTACATTTTTTACTCTAGTGCTGTTAAAATTAAGTATTTATCGTTTTAATCCCCGATTGTTACCTAGTACTACATTGAAGAAAGTAATAAGAAAGCTCGGCTCGTCAAAACTCGAGTTCGTGAGCTATATAAAAAGCTCGGCTCGGCTCGGCTCGGCTCGGCTCGAACTCAAAAATCTAGGCTCGCACAGGCCTAATTAAATTTATGATAATCATGTTATGGTTCTCTTCACTTTAATCTGTGACCCTCGATAATGATTTCTTCTACAAGATGTTAGAGTTATTTGTGTTTCAATTAATTTTTACATTCCAGGATGCAGAAGGAAAAACACCTTTACATATTGCCATACAGAACCAACATCCTTCCATAATTTCACTGCTGTTATGTCACCCGTACTTGGACCTTTCTGTTCGAGATAAAGCTGGACTCACACCGTTTGCTACGGCTCTGACTTGTCGCAACAACAAAGCAGCTCAAGCTATTCGAGACAAACTGCCAACAGCTGCGGAACAGGTGATAATATTTGCTTTATCTGCTTAGCGATTGTTCATGGCTTCACCCGTGTAAAATAGGATTTGTAAATAACTTAAACTGTAAAAATAAAACGTAACTAAGTATTAAGGTATATTCCGTACAGTGACTTAGATTCTAAAAGAAAAACAAATCCTTAAAATGTGACAGGGGTTCATACGCGTCCTGGAAAACCTGGAATTATCCTTGAATTTTCTGTGATGTTCTTTAAAATTAGGTTTCTGTCCTGGAATTTCCCCCTCTATTCCAAAATACCGATTTCATTTCTAAATTCTATTGACTGATCTGAGTATGTATACCATGCGTACATGTAACTAGTTTTAACCATTCAAACCTAATAAAAATTTAAGATGAGAGAATGCAGGTTGTTGAAAGTTCATACTATAGTAGTTTTGAAATTTAATAGTTAGAAAGTCTTACGAATGGTGAAAGTCTTACCGTTAAATTTTAAACATATATGGGAGGATGGTTGGGCGTACAATGAAGAAGCTGGTTTGTCAAAATATTACAAGTTATTTAAATTTTTTCTACTAAACAATCAACAGTTAAGACAATTTTTGACAAATTAACCTAATTAGATTCTGTTGTTGTGGATGTATCTATTTTGTAATGTTTAGGTTATCTCATTGTGTTAGTTGACAACCTAAAGATTACACAAATTTTCTCTTTTGTTTAGTAATTCAATAATGTAAATTGTTTTCAATAAAAATATTTATACCATTGGCCAAACCCCATCCAGGAACAATATTTCAATGACTCTATTCCATATATTCTTTAGTTAACACTCACTTCAAAGTATTTCAATTATGCAATTATTGAAAATATAAATTACAGTTCATCAGTAACATCAGTCATTGACAATTCTGTGAAACAATTTTCTTAAGTTCCAAAATCCAGAGTTATTTACTATTTTTTAACCCTGCAACCGGCAGATTGCACGAAACGTGCGATCATGACAACACATTTGTAACTCGTGATTGCATTAAATATTTGACCCACTAAAAATCTTCCAATCTCAAAAATACAAACACCATTGGAAAGGTAATGTTTCAAACTTTAATTTTTGTATTTAACATTTCTTTCCAAAACGTATATTTACATATTTAATCATCGTTTTAAAATTTTAGTTTTCTGTAAACGTCTTGCCGCGCGTGAAATACAAAGCAATTATGCTCTATTTTGTCACTTTTCTAAAGCTGAATTGCGATCGAGCGGGATATTTTGACAATAATGTAGAGATACCTTTAGATTCGTTAAGATTTTAACTTTCTAAATCTGCCATCAGATCAAAAGTCACTTGCATAGTTCCAAAGATATGGAATTGTCTGTAAACCTTTGCAATTGAGCAGATTTCAACCAATAAAACAGCACATTTTGCGTTCGAGATATCTTTTATAATTTGAATTATTTCAATAGACTTTTGATATCTATTTATAGACCAAAGTTTAATCTTTCATTTGGTGTGAATCAAACTATATTTGACTTTTTAGATTTTATTCAAACAGCAGTTGAAAGTACAGACTTGCGCAGAATTCATACTACCGCTTGAGTTCGCAAAACACAGCTGTTTTTACGGTCATTTTTTTAATTTCCTTTGTCCGCACGAGATTTCATTAAAGCTAACTCAAATACTTTTATGAGATAACAATTTACAAGGATACAGTTCAATTCTTTGATTTATTCTCTACTCTTTGTTATAATAATATTTCATTTTTGGGCAAAGCAAATATTCCTAAATTGCGTTTCAAACCAGGCCTAGATTTGTTAGCACCCTTGTAGTTGGAACATAAAAACTGGTGTTTTCAAAATAAGAAATTTGAAATTGATAAATGTTTTTATACAGTTCTATTTAGAACTAAATTACGAAACTTTTTTTACATTTATCGAAAAAATTACAAAAAATGTTTACTACTTTTTATGTAGACCTAAAGTTGAACTTTTATTTTTCGTAACTGAACATTTTTTATTTCTTGAGCTAATAACTTTGTAAATTTTACATCATCATTTTTTTACTGGCATATATAAATTATTTAAACATTGTTCTACAAAAAAGCAATGGAACACCTTTAGATTGGGGTTCATTTACTATTTTTGGCGAATTTTTGAAAAAATGCTTGCACATGCCAAAAAATCCATTTTTGTTAAAGCCGCCGGTTCTAGGGTTAAAGAGGTTTTGTTCTCATCCAACCTATTGTGGTTGGGGACATAAAAAAAACATTGTTTGATTTTAATCTCATCACTTTTTATGACACATATTTTTCGTTCAAGAGCTTTATCTAAAAAAATAACTTTTTATTGTAGAATTGTGTGGTTTAAGTGTCCTGGAAAATCAAGATCTTGTCCTGGAATT
>JAGFPH010001607.1:222595-255420 GCA_018207615.1 Philaenus spumarius | reverse complement strand
AACCGCGTCCATTAGTTTAACGGGCCCGACATCCATAGCAACAAAAAATAAAACATATGGGTCCGTCTAAATAATGGACGTGGTGTTTCATTTATTATTTCCTGTATATTGATAACTATGTGAATGAGCTGAAACCATTTTCATGGGTAAAACTGCATCCATTAGTTTGACAAGCCCAACATCCGCAGCAACAAAAACTAAAATAAATGGGCCCGTCTAACTAATGTTCGAGGTTTTTAAATTAAATTTCCTGTATTTTTTTGGCAACTAAACCTTTCGATTCCAATTGAAAAAAGCAACAAAAAGAATATCTTGGTTGTTTGAATAATAATGTATTGTTTTTAATTATTTTATTTATAAATATTTTAACAGCAGCCATTTTAAAATTGATCATTGGTAATTTTTCTCAAATTAGTTTTTTACCTAGTTAGTTATTAGGTACCAAATCAAGTTTAACCACAATTGTATAAACCATTCTGAAGATATAAATTATGTTGTAATAAAAACGCATTCTTAAATTTCACTTTATCTTGACCACAGTGATATTTCCGAAGTTTGGCCGTTTATTTCAGGACAGCCTGTTTATTGCTGTTAAGTGTTTGATACATCGTAAATAATAATATATAAACTCGAGAAATGCATTCACTGCTGAAGTTGATTGTTTTATTACATTTAATGTATTATCAAAGTAGATTGAGGCACTTCTAGTTAGAAGTTATGTGCAATGCTCTATAAATGTAAGGAATGTCCGACACATTTCACTAGTAAGATGATAAATGACCGTTCCTAACATACTGTGTTGTGAGCTGAAACATTCAGCGATGTACGAGGATATTGTATCGCACGTAACAGATAATTATTGTTTCTAAAGTTATGTCAAGTGACTTTTATACAAAGCTCACATTTTGGTTTTATTTGAGTCTAGGTTTGGTATATTTGCTTCTTTACAACAATTTAGCTACAAATTACTGAACCGATTTTGATTAAATTATTTTCTGAGTTTAATTCACTGCTTTCCTAGTAGCATAGATGATACATATTAAGCGGATTTTAAATATATATATATATATATCACAGTACCTTTATTATGTGAAGAGAAGAAGAGTAGTTTACATGAAATAGTTCTTGAATAAATCGTTATAAAACTATACTGTTACACAAATGTTGTTATATGATACTGTCACATGTTGCTGTTACACGACACTGATACATACGCTACTGTTACATGTTACTGTTATATAAATACACGTTATAATATACACAATATAAGTGGCTGTTATATAAATACACGTTATAATATACACAGGATAAATGCCTTTCAAAATGCTAACGACCGTTTTATATTTATTTTTTTAATCGTTTATAACAATCGCTTCACTGTCCCGAAGGCTTGTATTTAGGCTGTAACAGAGTAACAATTCTCAAATAAAATTTACATTAGGTCTACTTAAACACATTACATTTACATCAAAATAAATTAACACACATTTACTGCTAAATGATCACTTTATTACTGCTAGTGAGCACTGATGTTTTTACAATCTACCTATACAAATTACTGTCGTTTATTTAAAAGTCGAAGTTACTGTTGCTTATTGATAGAGTTTGTTGTCTTCCTTAAAGGTAGATCTCACTCACTGGAAATAGTGGTAAACATCACTGACTGTACTTATCGATATGGTTTACTTAATGAAGAAGATCACTCGCTGAAGTTATGAGAACAGATCTTACCTGAGAGAGCACTCACTGCACTTACTGGTATGGACCACATATTCATCTTACTGATAGAGACCATTGATTGAGCTAGATGGTTAAGATCATACTGGTCTAACTCTTCAGAACACTTACACGCATTTGTAAATAGGCCATCACTAATTGAGCCTGCAGGTAAAGAGTATTATTCACTGCCCTTACTTGTACGTCCTTTTCACTGTACTTACTAGTAAAGAATATTATTACGATAATTACTACAGATAAAATACAATGTATGAATTTCGCTTATGTACAGGAAATGTGAGTTTAGCTCCACAAGAGACTCGTCGAAGTTTTATAATTTCACAGTAATTTGTTTAGTGTGCACAATTTTGTTCACATAAATTTTGATAACACTTAATTTCGAAGGTTTAATTTAATTTTTGAATTTAGAAGCATGTAGAATTAAAGTTAACTGACTAACAGAAATTTTGGATGAAGACTAAAAATGGTTGCTATGCAACTTATTTTCAAAAAAACAATTGGAAAACGATGCAAATTTATTTTTGATTGTTGATTTTATGGAGTTGATTTCATAGTAAACTTGCATACAAAATGTAAAATACGTCATCCACTTTTATTTCAACACAACCTTTATCAATCCGTGTGAATTTAACTGTATAATATTCTTCTACTTCTAAAGTCAACCATTCAAAGACCGACCTGTAGGACATCGTTGTACGCCTGACAACAAAATCGTTGGTTAGAACAGTTTAAAATTCATTTCCCCGAAAATAAGACCTTGACACATTGGAAAACCACAAAGTTTCAAGAAAATCATTAGGGTAATTCTGTAAAATAAAATCAATTAATATTTTACGATTAGTTATTATTCGGACATGCGCTATCATTTATGTGTTAAAACAAAACACGTTTCAGGAATGTGAATCAACATTAGTTATCAAAATGAATAAAATTACAAAACATAAGCCTAGAGCCTTCATCTATGTGAATGCTATAATAATAAAATTAAACTAAATATATAGCAATAAGCATGAACAACTAACGCAGTGTATCTCAGTACGGCGAGAAAACAAAACTATCTACAGAAAGAATGCAACAAATGTAAAAAAAGTAAAAGCATATATTATTTGTTAATAGAATGGGTCAGTACATAGAAAACTTCAAGACAATTGATTCATATTCGTCAAACGTCATGTGTTGATTATAACACATAAATAATTCAATCGCACAGCTGAACCGCTGACGAGAGTTGACCAAATTTTCCAAATTAGGATTGTTTTAGGGTTTCAACCAACTATTTGCAAAATGGGTCTACTCACGAAGCAGCTGAATAGCTGCCTGCGTGTACGAAATGTTAGAATTTGTTTGCACCTCAGCCTCCAACCTCGGCTCACTCGCTGCTTGGTTCCAATAGCAGCAGAAAAACTCACCCTTACGGCCTTGGATGATGGACTGATTCGCTGCGCTCGCAGAGGACAACTCAGACAAACATCGGCCTCGTATCAGAAGCCCTCGTGGATTTTAACCGGGTATTTTTGTGGTACTGGTAATTTACGTTTGAATAAATTTTTAGGGAACCAGACAGGCTAAAAGGTCATGTAAAAAACAAAATGTGCAGAATAATCTCCTATGTTAACTTTTTAGATAAACCCCAAAAAAACTTAATTCTGCTAAATATTGTCAAAAAAACTTACTTCAACTCAAAAAACGTGCTTTCGGTTGTTGGATTTTTTGCTAACGAACTCGTTCGAGCTACGTATATACAATTTTTAACGACACCCCCAGAATATTATGTCTTGGGGATCATGACTGGTGCACATTGACTACTCCCGACCCTAGGACTTACCATAAGAGTCACTGCAATAGCTCAACATTGCTATGGAAATTTGCTAATGATGTCAAATGTACGAAAAATAATTTTTATCAAAATTGAACATCCATCATTATTAAAGAATAACATTAAACAGAGAATTTATAAAAGTGTACGCCTCAAAGAAAGTAAACCCATAAATTCCACATTTTTCTATAAAATTTACCCTAAACAAATCAAGTACCTAAACACAATTGCTACGTACTTTTATCCGTCTCGTCTAATAATACTTCAAAGTCAAAGAATATACATTAGTTACATCTATTGATTTTCGAGTTGACTACTCTTATTTGTGTTTCAATTTATTCAATCTTCCTACTGTTAATAAACTGCATTTATAGGCTTAACATTTTTACCTTAAATTCAATTTGTATTTCATTTCCTTTCGACTACTTTGACCATGGTTGACCAAATTGGGATTGCATTTACCTTGCTGTTTTGGGGACCTGTAGAAAACTAAATGATATCCACATTCGGACTGTCCTAACCTTTAAATGACATATTCAGAACAATTTTCTGATCATTAATGTCAAGCGTTTAACATATTGCTCTTATGGAAGTTGTAATTCAAGAGGGGGCCGGGTCTGCCGAGTGTAATAGGTAACGTAATCTCGGAAGTTATTTGGGTCGTGCTAGGTTCCTAAATATTTCAAGGAACACCTCTGAAGCAACAAATCTAACACGACCAATTTCAAATACGCTGAACACATGTTTGAAACAGGGCATACTTACACCAATATTCCGAATAACATGGAAATATTATGTAAAACTTCAAAAGGACCAAAAATGAACGTCCTCGAGGAGTTTCATATATACAAGGCCAATATAGCAGACCCAACGTCACTTTTGAATGAAAAAACGCACTTCTAGTCTAATACAATCTTTGTGATTATTATCAGATCTGAACTTACCCCTTCCACAACCCTCTCCCCGCTAACCAAGATACCCACGATTAGTAATGACGTATGGACAGACCGATATGCACGTGAGCGGCTTTCCTAAACAATTCCCATGAACGGTACCTAATTATTTGTGTTGTGTTGATATGTGTTTTTTGAAATGTCTGTGTTAAGTGTTTATGTAATTGACGAGCATTGTACAAATAAGATTTTTCTTAAAGAATTATTGTGATTGGACAATGCCTGAAGAATAGGCGAAACGCGCGTGACCAACTAAACGGTGACCAAAGAAAGAACTGCGAGCAGTAAACGTAAACTAAGGTCTTTATAAAAAAAAACCTATAGTGAGATCCTATAATATGCTGTTTTCTCCTTAAATAACCAAAAAAGACACGCAACCTGAAACCTGAACTGCCCTTAGTATATAACATGTTTTACCATTGTATTGACCTACATCCTGTGTAAGACAAATGAACTCGCATTTTCCTGCAGAATACAAGAATGGCATTCTTTGAATTGAGCGCAATTTCACAAACAAATATTTAAACTGGTTTTACATAAACGATTTAAACTCTGCGAATACAGAATTGGATCCGTAAAGAAACATGTTGCATTAGTTGTTATTGTAATATCGTGTTTCTTTTAAAGTCAGACTTTATTGGAAGCTATCCCGTGTCAAACAAATCAGCATCGACGCAATACTTGTGTTGGGTATTCTATCGACTTTGGAATGTAATATATTTCTAGACAAGGAACACAGCGAAGAAATGAGAGTATAGGCGTCTATGTATATTGTTAGGTGAAAGCTTTTATTACCGAATTACCATACATTGCGTAACCGTTTTCTGTTATTTTATTTCTAAATAAACATAAAAAAGAGAAAATGTCTTGACAGTTAACACATCTAAATTTTGGTTAGTTTATTATCTGTTTTGAAATCTCTAATCCTTTTTTGGTTTGCAGACTTTTTGTTGTTTTCAACAAAACAATAACCGACAACTATATATGCGCTGATCTAAAAACGGTGTGTAAGAATTAATGTTAACTAGAATTGTATTTAAAGTGTGGATTGTCGGAGTTTTGCTTTTAAAGCTATAAGAAACTTAAGAAATGGATTACTCTGATAGCAATACTTTAAACAATAACACACCACCTGAAATTTATATTATAGCTAGAGAAGTGATAATGAATTAGCTACCAAATGAATCAAGGGTGAAGTATGGTGTACAAATAAATTCAAATCTTGGTGTACTAAAAAGGTACGTATGACTGAAAATGTTTTATTAGCATATACGCCTATGTCAGAAAAAATTAAAGCAATGTAGCCTTCAACTTTGTGAAGTATTTTTTCAATGCTAAAAACAACAATAACAGTCAAAGAAAACATTGAAATAGGCCAGTTTAACAAACTTATTACGTTTTTTAAGCAACAAAACGTAGGTCACAAAGCCAAGAAATCCAAAATATTTTGTAATGATGGCATTAAACCCTTTCTGTTGGAAGCTGCAGATGATTTGTATTTACTGTAGGCTATTACGGACGATTGTTTTAATTTTTGGCGTTGCTATGCATGTTGCAGAGACGATTTTTGCAAACTGACTATCAACAATGTAGAGGACAAAGAAACACTTTTAATAATTCTAACTGGCAAGAACCGAAGTTTAGAATAATTAAGTATTTGTCGAAAGTACATCAAACTCAGACCAACAAATGCAAGTACAGATAGACTTTTTATCAAATATCAAAAAGGATGTTGCACCAACCAAAACGTTGGCATAAGCGCGATTGCAAAATTCCCAATGAAATAGCTAAGTACCTAAAGCTACCGGAACCAGCATTGTACACAGGCCATTCCATTGGACATACTTCAGCAACACTGTTAGTAAACTCCGGTGGAAGCATGATTCAACTAAAACGTCATGAGGGTTGGTAAAGCGCTTCAGTTGCTGAAAACTACGTTGAAGATGCTATTAGCAATAAAATTGATATATCCAACAAAATTCTAGGACAGTCTACCATTGCCCTACAATCGAAACAGTCAGAAGAACATCATATGGGACATCAACAACATCAAGTTTAATCATTAAAAAGAATAAAAATTGCGCATTCCATAAAATAGCAATCGTTAATTAGGAAGAAAATTAAATATGTTACATACAGAAGAACTATATTATCATAAAACTGTAGTTATTATTATAGCCTAAATATGTTATTAAAGTTAGTTTTTAAATTCTTCACTATGTCTATAATATGTTACTTTGCAATACAAGTAGTTCATGAGTTAAATCCAAAATTAATCAAAAATCCAAGTAAAATAAATCGTAGGGAAAAATCGTGTGTATTACGAGCGCAAACAGTCATGCCGTCCTCGAAAGACTTGTCTTTCTCGTGCGGCAATAACCTACTTTGCGCTCTTGTTACACAAATAGCTATTTCCATACATATTTAACGTGAAAACAATATATGAGAATGAAGGAAGCGGGTTGGCGTGCAAATCACGAGGGGTTCTTATAGTTTATATTATCAATTTGAGTTTGTTCGATTTAAAGCTCAAATTAAGCTGAAACTCTAACGAGATGAAATTGAAGATGACACATATTATAAAGCCCGTTTACACGCTCAAGCCATTTGCACAAACTGGCTTGTGCAAGCCAGTTTGCGCAAGTAGATTGGTGCGTGTGAACGCTGGTTTGACGTTTGCGCAAGCCAAAATATTTGGCTTGAGTAAAATCTGTCCTGACAGAAAATCGGCTTGAGGTTGGTGTATTGGCTTGAGCGTGTAAACGCTGATTTGACGTTTGCGCAAGCCAAAGATACAATCTCCGCATGTGCATTGAATGATATCCTACCCCACCTGTTATTTACACTGATATGTTATTTACGATCCGTATTCCAGCGTGTGTTGGTTATATTAATTGTGTATTGTTTGTGTTATTATTGTTTGTGTCGTTATTGTTTGTTCGTTTATAAAATGTCAAGTGAAAAAGAATTTCTAATTGAATTTATTGAAGTTTACAAATCGTTTCCTTGTTTGTGGAAAGTGAAGTGTAGGGAGTACAGTGACCGAAACGCTAAAGCTCATGCTTATGACGCTTTAGTTGTAAAAATGCTATCCTTAGGCCAAGAAGCCAACAGGGAGACTGTTGTCAAAAAAATCAACTCAATACGTACTGCATACCGAAAAGAATTGAAGAAAGTAATACAATCTGACAAATCAGTGGCCGGAGAAGAGGATATTTATGTACCTCATTTATGGTACTTTGAACTTTTGAATTTTATAAAGGACCAAGAAGTTCCCAGGCGTACTCAATCAAACATTGATGAAGTGCAGGTAAATGAAAATTTATTTACATTGAAATTTATTTAAGGGACCGGGAAAGTAAAAAATGGCAAACTATTACTTTTTTTTTGTTTACTTGCTTATAATAAAGAGGAGTAATTATGTGTTGTTACGAAAACACATCCCTCTGTAACAACCATAGTTTACACCATTTTTTCTTTTTAGCCTTCATGTCCTTCTTTTTCTTCACAATGCACACCGCAGCAGTTGAAAGAAGTATTAGTTCTTCGTCCAGATGTTCCATTTTGAACAATACAAACTGATTTTATAATAATTTAAACACAACTGATATCAACTTTTATGTATTTATACCTTGCGCAAAGATTCGTGGTGGCTGAGAGCTTAGGACGGTCGGAGAGGTGTCCCTACCCCTAGTTAGCCCTCGCTAGGTCGCTCCGGGTTTTGGTCATGAGTCACCTACTGGCCTCAAGGCACAGTCGGTACATTTTTTTTTCATTTCGCCATAAAGTGTAAAAATAACATCATTTTTGTAATCTGCATCAAATAACAAGAACATTAAGTATTCACTTTGTTTTAAAATAAAAGACAGTTTAATGAACAAGATATATTTTTAATATACCCCTACTTAATAGCATCGCAATTATATCGTGTTTGGACTTAATGTTCTTGTTATTTGATGCAGATTACAAAAATTAAGTTATTTTTACACTTTATGGGGAAATGCAAAAAAAATTACCCACTGTGCCTTGAGCCCAGTAGGTCATTCATGACCAAAACCCGGAGTGGCCGAGCGGGGGCTAATTCGGGGTAGGGACACCGCCCCGACCGTCCTAAGCTCTCAGCCACCACGAATCTTTGCGCAAAGTTATAATGAAGAAGTTTATAGTTGAAATGAACAAACTAGGGTCCCTCACTTCATATTTGCACAAACCGAACTGAACGTGTGAACGGAAATATGTTATTCAGTTCGTTTACACAAACTGGCTTGCGAAAGCCAGTTTGTTCAAATGGCTTGATCGTGTAAACCGGCCTTTAACGCAAACTTGTTTGAATAAATAATATAAAACTGACATTATTTGAGTTAGTTCATTAATGGTTTTGTTTATTATTTGAATATTTTTCAAACTAAAAACTAACACAATGCCAAATTGTCTGCACCTTCCATCCTAATAATATCAGAAGTTTAGGCCGTTCCTGGTTACAGAAATAATCGAACTTAGATGAGATGTGCACCGTCATTTAAGTGCGAAAATGATAAGAAACAATGAACAATATAAGTAAACTTTTAATAACGCAACACTTATAAAATACAAACTACTTCGATGCAGTTTATCGCAATATATTTATTTCAAAGATTTGTGTGCCCCTAGTAACTTCATATTGGACGTGATAACAAGATTTATCAGTTACAGGGGACCCATCAACTTTTATAATTGGGTGAAATCGTACACTCCATATCCTAGTAAATATGATATGTACTCTAATTAAATGCAGCACCAATCGTATCAACTGACTTGCTTGTAAAAAAGGCTTATTTAATCACACATTTTGGTTGTTGCTATTCCCACTAATAGTAGCAGGCCATAGCAGGCTTCTTTACTAATATAGTATAAATCATCTGCAATAGTCAATTACAGTAAAGTAGTTAATATAGATCACAGATAAAACTGTAAGACAAGTGTAACGCGCAAAGAGAGGAACAACCAGTCACTTACCAGGTAATGATTCCACAAGAAGTAGACCACTCCCTTCCAATAATTCTTCCTTTCCATGAAATTAGCTATATTATTTTGCTCGTAAGTAGTGACGTGGAGTTTAATGTTGTTTTTGTCAGATTTTGACACTTTCAGTTTGGCAGCGGGATATCTGGATAATATGATTTTTACACGGAGTAACCGTTCAAATTGGCAATACTTGATGGTTGTTTTTAGGTCAAACGCGTTGCACTTTTCATGTTTAGTTATCTGTGTAAAATATCTTTTATCTTCGGCCTAGAGATTGTTCTGTGCAATATCTGTTGTCTACTGTCTGTTCTTTTCGTAGGGTTGCTACATTGCTCAATTCATTCAGCTTCTTCGTGGTTTCTAATTTAACAGATAAACACGTAAAACAAACACAGTAAATACTAAGCGGTCCTGAGGCAAACAATAAGTCAAAAATATGTTTCCGTGTTAATAAACTCATTCCCGGATACATTTTATCCACATGTATAATTTGAAGTGTAAAGTAAAATCACATGAAAACAGCTTTAAAAACAGAATTTCAGTTTTAATTCAAAAATCCCTGAGGAATCCATTCATTTGTCTTTTGGTTACAGTTGCAGTTATAAAAATAAGTTTGGATTTATATTTTCAATATAATTAGGGCCTATCTGTTTAAATAATAAACAACTGTGACATGTTCGATTCGTAATACTCCAAAAAAGGAGTTTATAAGGGTTTCCCCCTTACATTTTACACCAGATATGTTCCAGCTCCTCCCACTTTAAAAATAAAGAACTCTTTCCAATCTTTTTCCAGTCAATATTTAATTTGCGTAAATGAAATAAATTATGTTTAAATAAAAATATCCAAGTTGCTTCAGAACTTTCTAGCAATATTTTTAAGTGTTGTTTCTGAAGCAAAGGCATTTCACAATATCATTATTAAAATGTTTGAAATTCCGAAGTTTTTCATTCCGTCGCCATTTTTGTCCACTTGTTAATTTTTATCTTAAACAGTTAGATATATTTTTATCTCAAAACATTTGAAAATACCACCATTTTAAATTGAACAATTAGACAATTTTTGTTTTTAATTTAATTTTTTTTTGGTCATATGTATGGAGATTTAATCCATTTTCTAGATAAAAATTGACAAGTTAATATAACAAAATGGCGGCTGAATAAAACACTATTGACTAAGGGTAAATAAAAAAATTATAGATTTTTAATTTCTCATTATTAGTTTTCTTTCATACCACGGTTATTTTGTTTCGCGTCTGAAGTTTATTGACCTATTTTAAGTATAACCGCAGTCCTCTTTCATGTCCTTTCGGCGTCCTGCGTCCTTTCGGATTATGTCGCTATTCCGACCAAACACGTTGTTCGACTTTCTTCAAATTTGGAATAAATGTTCTTTGAAGTCAGGAAAAAGATCATATGTGAAGAGGTTTTTTTAAATGCTGTTTTGATAATATGATAATACACCTTGTAAATTAGCCACAACGTATTTTACTCAAATTGTTCGATTTCACTGTCATTGGTAGATGAATGGTTAGAGTCGATGAGTTCAGTTCTGAAGATTCTTGGTTCGATTCTGTGGATCAACAAACCATGTTTTACATTTTTAAATGTGTTCAATAATAATGTTTCATTAATCTTATCTTGGTTCGGTCCCACGAATCAATAAACATGTTTACTGTTCAATGTTGTTGTCATAATCGTATAGAGTCTACATTTTGCTTTCTGTGTCTCTACAAATAAATTAATATTTCTGTTAAAGTAATACAATAAAACCAAAGGTTAAACAAATTGTAATAAAGCATAAACAATTTTTCAACTTAAATTAAAAAGTTCTTAATCGAAAGAAACAAAAAAAAACAAATTGATACTACGATCTTTCGCTCGAATCTTATCGAATCCTGCTGTTTTTTGACATTGAGATTTGCAATTATATTACTGATGTCGTCGATATTATAAGAGGACAATGTAAACTGATGAGAAAGAAGTTTATGAAAAGATACATTCATATTCAGCAAATTTGCGTTTGGAATAAACTGATGCAAAATAACAAGGAATTTATTTGACAGATCGTGCCGCATTATTGGTTTGAAACGATGAAATGATTCCTTTACCTATCCCAGTTTGATAACATTAAATCAATAGTATGCCAAATGTTTCGAGAAATATCCCTATTAGTCCTTTTTTCATGAAAATCTACAATAAAGAGCAGATTTTAGATTTTTCGCGAAGTCTACTGTTTACAGAATTACAAGTATTTAATAAATTATTATTCATGTTTATTCCGTATTTACCCTACGTCTATTTCCGAGAAAAATCGGTTGATTTTAAAAGTGTTCCGTGTAGCTACGGAACAATAAAACATAAAGAATAAACTAACTTAGATATCATGAACAAATGCTCTATTTTTTATTCAGTACAGGAAGCAAAGCAACAGCCAGCAGCAAGTAATTTGGCAGCATGTGGAACTTTGCCGTCACCGCACCGTAGTGTGGCACCTTCCCGCGACCAGGGCGCCTAGCGTGGAAGTAGCCTTTTGGTGACAGCGACAAACAATTTTTTTTGAAGGCATACGTAACATAGATTAAAGGATTCCTAATTTTAAAGGTCTTAAAGTAAACACTTTGACTTAAGTGTCCTATTTCAAGATGGCGGCTGTAAACGTACAACATTTTGATTTGGTAATTTAATTTACTATCAATGAACGATTTTATTTTCAGAGCCAATATTTTTCTCAATATTGCTAATGAAATACCTCTTCGAACAATGTGCAATTTAGGGGAAATGTGAAGACCTATATCTAAAAACATACAGACTGTAATGTTAAAGGTCGGCTCTAGATGTCGGCCATGTTGCTGACACTCCATAACACCAATGTTAAATTAAAATCCAAATTTCTCCTTTATTTTTGATCGGATAGTTATGAACGATATGTTATTTTAAAGCTATGGCCAATATGCATGCAAATGGCTTTTCCAAAACTAAGAAAAACATTTTGTTTAGTATTTATTAACAATTTAAAACATTGATTTTTAATATTTTTTACATTTTCACTATTAATTATAGCGAAAAACTGCCAAGCCATTCGCTTGAAGAATTTTGTCCCCAAGAGTATGGTATTTTTTTTTAAACACTATTTGAACAATTGCGGGTTTTAAATGGATTTAGGCTGAGCAATGTCCGTGTAACCTACCTAATAGGGTGATTTTAAATATTTTGTTTACGTTGTAACTATTAATTATAGCGAAAAATTACCAAGCCATTTGGATGAAGAATTTTGTCCCCAAGAGTTTCGTATTTTTAAAAAAACGCTATTTGAACAATTGCTGGTTTTAAATGGATTTAGGGTGAGCAATGTCCGCGTAACCTACCGCCGCTACGCTGGAGTCGCAGGTTGCTTTCTGTTTTACTAGAGCCTACCCTTAATCATAATATGTTATTATCTTATTAAAGAGCTCTCAAAACTGAACTTTTATCGTATTTCTACTTTAGCCAACCATTTCAAAATGTTTGTTGAAGCCTTTTCTGTCATTTAATGGGGAGTGCAAGAAAGAACAAACAAATTTTCATTAGCCCTTACTCAACCTTCAAAACAAAGATTGGTTTTACCGATAATAATTTTGTATTTTTTTAAACAATGTTGACTAATGTAAATCTGTTTATTTTAAACTTTATTTTTGCAATTATTGACAAAAAAAGGGCTGCGAAAAGGCCCAAATTGTACATTGTTTGGAAGGGTATCCGTAGATACGAACGGTAAAATCTGGTTTCTGAAGATAAAATAGTTCTTTGATAATAAATAAAACTACAAAACCAGAATTTTTTATGTTTTTGAGCCGTATCTTAAAATTGTACAAAGTAAGTCACAAACTTTAATATTATTCCGTAATATTATTTAACTCCAAAATTTTTCTTTTGGAATACTGGAATTTGAAAGAAATATATTTTGTTCTATAATCTTCATGAGCGAAAAGTAAAGTTTCTGTTGAAACTAAGGATCTAAACTTATTATTTTTATGTTCCACATGTAATGGGTAATACAGTATGTTATTTAGTTCGTGATTGCGAGATCTAATCCTACAGCACAGGCAACTCAGCACGTAATTACAAGTTTCATCTCGATTGGATAAATGATGTTTAAGTTAAATTCTTACAAAAAAAGAGCAACTAAATTATTAAAATACAATACTTATTACAAAATAAATAAAAAAATCCACATGAAAACGATTATAAAATGTCGCATCGCATACGCTAGCACGATCCATCGTTAAAGGCCGTACGCTATTAATATTACCGGGATAAGATGAAACTGCTATTGAAAGAAAACCATAATACATCGTCTCCGATTAATTGTGGTTTTGCGTTGCCAACATTTCCTTTTTAAACTGTGTTTGTTTATCTTTAACAATTAATTTAGCCCGAGTAAAGCATAAAAGACACTCAAACAGCGTTTTTTATTTTTTTTTATTTTGAAGTTCCGTCAATTTAATATTTTCAATAAGGTATTACAGAAAATATTTTAAATAAAAGTTAGCTACTGTAACCAGTACTTTAAACTTTAGGTCTGTCGTCATAACTTTAGAGAATTGGTCCGCAAACGGGATACCTTGAGCCCCGTCCTGAGGTGCCGCATGATTTTGAGATCGAAATCACTATTTGTATAATTTTGTGTGGGTTGTTTATTTTTTACCTATTTTTCGTTTACAAAAATTTCCAGTCTGAAAAATTATTTTAATTTGCTAGAATTTAATAATGTTCATAAATTCAATTTTTGTTGGCGTTTTGGTAACGCCCTCAATACGTCTTTAGAAGCTTAAAGAAGAATGTTTGCTCTTTTTCATGCGAGAAAGTCATGAAGAATTTTGTGCTCTCTTAACAGACGACGACTGAAGGACGAGATCAGCCTACCTGGCTGTCATTTTTAACACCTCAACGCAGTCAACTACGGTCTATAAGGTCCTTCTCACAGTATTTGAACGTCCTCAGGCAAACTTTCTACCTTTGGAGAGAACATCGGTACCTGGCTGAAGAATTTGGAACAAGGCAACACCGATATGTTCCACTCTTTTCGTGTTAGGAAAACTCGAACGCTCTTATTTTGCAAGGCATTAAAAATCACCTGATAAACTTAAAACTGGCTCTCGATAAATACTTTCCGGACCTGGACATCAAAAAGTATGACTGGATTCGGAATCCAATTCACCAATGTTGTAAGAAGAGGTCATGACACTTCAAACCGAATTTATTAATTTGACAAACGACAGAACTCTATACCTCAAGTTCAATGACGTCCCACTCATTGGCGGATCCAGTGGGGCTGTGGGGGCTGCAGCCCCTTCTTTGGGTTATTATAATTTTTGTTAAACCCTCTAAGTGGCAGACTGCTCAATTGAATAGTCTCAGACAACACAACTTGTATCGAATAACTTTAATGAGATTGGATAATATTTATTATCCAATCTCATTAAAAGAAAAACCATTGGAAAGGAAATATTTTAAAATTTAATTTTTGTATTCTCAAATTTGTTTTAAAACGTATATTTACAAATGTAATGGTTGTTGTAACATTGCAGTCGTCTAAATCAACTGATGCCGCGCAAGAAAGCACAGGGAAATGACTCAAACTCGTAATTTTGTAAAGGCACATAATCGTTAGACTTGTTCTGAGAAGAAGTTAAGGACACTATTGGATTCGTCAAGATTTGAACTTTCTACCACGATCTTTCAATCATTCTTCAGTCTTTTAGTTTCTTAGATAAGAAGTTTTCTATAAACCCTGGCAATTATAGTTTTTCAACCAATGAGAAAGCACATTTTGCAATCGTTGTATCAATCACAAATTGATAGATTTGTATAATGATTTTTAATGCAAGTTCTATATTTTCGTTTGATATAAGGAAAACTTGATTTAGTGTTCCGAGGCTATTCGGGTATTTCCGTCAAATACGTACATTTCTTCAACGCCCTAGGCGCGTTAGCCTTACCTTTTCCCATTGTCTACAACGTCTGGCTTGACCGGTACACTTACGTTTGTGAGAGTTTTGTTTAGATGTTCTAATTTAGTTTATATAAATAGATTTATAGAATAATGTTATTTAAAATTGTTAAGTATACAGTTCAATTCTTTGATTTATTATCTACAATTTTTAACCGACTTCAAAAAAAAATAAGGAGGTTCTCAATTTGAACTGTTTATATGCTTTTTCTATGTCTGTCCAGCGATTACTCCGAAACTAATGAACCGATTTCGATAAAAATAAATTAAATGAAAGAGAATCATCCTCCGGTGGTCACACTTTAGTTTTATAAGGATCGACCCAGAACTTAGCTAGTATTTGCCAATACTTCGTTTTTGCACAAGAGAGCGGGAAATTTTAATTTTCAATTAGAAATCATTATAGTAGGTTACGTTTTTATGTTTGTCCTGCGATTATTCCGGAACTAATGAATCGATTTCGATAAATCTTTTTTAAGTGAAAACTTCTATTGACCTGTTGGACACTTTTTTGCGTTGGTATCCAAACGAAATCTCTTCACGAATATCTCGCGTCACGAGTCCATTCAATTTTTCTTTGGTGCAATAGATTACTAGTTTGTATTATATAGCTGTCGTACCAGCTTAGTTCATAGATTACTGGTTTATAGCTGTCGTACTAGCTTAGTTCAGGTAAATAAGTGAAACTTTTTTGTAACAGTCGTTCCCGACTTAGGTTCCCAGCTTCGTTCATATACATAAATAAACAATTTTATATAATTTTACAGATGTCATACCTAACTTAGTTCAGGTAAATAAGTGAAACTTATTTATAACTGTCGTACCCGGCTTCCGTCAGTTAAATAATTGAAACTTTTTTATAGATGTCGTACCAGGATTTGGTCAGGTAAATAATGAACACATTTTTTTAGCTGCCGTACCAGACTTAGTTTAGGTAAATAAGTAAAACTTTTTATAGCTTTCGTACCGGCTTCGGTCATGTAAATAAGAAACATATGTTTATATTTGTCATACCAAATTTTGTATAGCTGTTGTATCCGTCTTCGGTCAGGTAAATAAGGAAAACTTCTCAAGTTTGTATAGGATATCTACAAATAAATAGAAATTATATGGAAACTACTTACTCTCTTTTGATTTAAAAATGGTTAACCTCTATTATGTAATTATATTAAAACACCGATATTTACGATTAAGTACCGGTAATTCAATCAACTTTAAAAATTAAATGTAAACTACTTTTACTCTCCGTACAATAAAGTTAACTATAGTTAAATGGTGTCGGAATGATATTCTAGGTAGCAGCACCTTCCAAGATAATAATTTAATAAAAAACATGTATTTACTGAAACTCGTAAGCCCCCGTGAATAATCACAGGCAGATTAGATACACTCCGAAATAATAATAATAATTTAATTACAAAATATATATATGTATTAAAAAACTAAATATCTTATTTAGGCCAACCTAACTATGCTGAGGGGATTTTTAGCTTGGTAAATGTGTACAATTATAAGATTAGAAAACTATAAGAGTATTAAGGTTTAGATTATTTTTAGGTTAAAATTTAGGTAAATTTGGTGCCGACTTCAACATTTTTGTTGTATCGGCTTTAAATAAATAATGTTTGTTCAGTATATTCATTATTTTTTACTTTTTAGTTTCTATATTTCTTCTTTTTTTTAAGTTGGTTTATTTTTTCTAAATTTTTATTTTTTTTATAGTAAAATTTAATTTTTGGGTAAAGCATATATTTCTCAATTCCTATTCAAAATGGGTGCTGTTGAAATAGTCTAAAAAGACGTTTTCAAGCACTGTATTCCAAAAAATTATTCCATAGCCTACCCCTGGGATAGGAGTCAGCCCCATTTGAAAACTCGCTGGATCCGCCCATGGTAGCACTGAACAGTTTTAGACAGGTATTTGCAGAATATCATTAGCTGTCGAGCAAAGCAATCGAAATTCTCCAATTCTCAACTTTGTGGATGTGCAAACATGGATTTTCGACACTTACGACCATGAAAACCAAAAAAAAAATGTCAAGGGTGTTAGAAAGCACTTTAGAGAAGGGTTTGTTTTTCTCAACTGCCTCCTAGAAACTCAGACCTTTGCAAAAAACATCAAGGAAAAATTTCCCATTAATTTATATTACCATAAAGACAAAAATTACCACTACACCTACCTATGAATAGACGTTTGTCCTCTTTATAGAAAAATAGTTCTTATTCCACATTTATTATACTATAAAAATCTTGTGTTTCTAAGGTGGGGTGCCGTAGGGTGAAGGCGTCATACAAAGGGGTGCCGTAACTCAAAAAAGATTGTGGACCACTGGTTTAGATGGTCATACAGCTGTTACATTATTTAGCAAAAAATAAAATAGGTAATTATGTATGCAACGACTAAGTACAGTAAGTAGTATAATGCAGTCGCTACCTCTTAGAAACGTTGTAAACTAGAACATTCAGATAACGATTAAATGCAGTACTTTAATTTTCACATGAGTTTGGCAACTTTTCTTTGTTTTGCGCTCTATCTAGCTGTACCGTTTCAAACTAAGTTTTAAGCATTTAGATTGCGACTATATACAGTGATGTTCAACTTGTTAAAATTTAAATTTATGCGAAGGTTAGCAAATTATTTAGTTTCATCGCTGTAAAATATATTACATATGTAAATTACGATTAAAAATAATATATGTTGTCCCCGAGTGATGTAAGAGCGCTGAAGGATGTTCGACAGAAAAGACTTGTGTTTAGACCACAAAGAAGTACACAAAATTTCTAGGTGATTCATCTTTTTGTTAACTAAATTTTACACTCTACTCAGAAGATGGATATAGTCATATTCAATTCAAATTGTGTTTAAAAACTAATCCGTAGTAAATGCAGTTACCAATACATGAAATTCCAACTATAGTAAACTTACCATAATTTTTATTGAAAATGTACAGAACAAAATGACGAATATTATAATTAATATTATCTCTTTTATCTTCACATATTCTATAATATTTAAAATTAGAATTACATAATACAAATCTTAAATGACATTAACAACTTTAGTTCAAATGAAAATCGGTTAATTTTAAAGAAATTGTAAACTTTCAAGTCAGAAAATTTTTGAAATGACAAGAGAAATGTGTAATTTTTTGGGAAAATTTATAAAATATGGGAGAGGTGCAGATAATCGTTAATAATAACAAATATTTTAGTTATTATAAATATATTTTATTTATGTTTCAGCATTTAAAATACTTAAAGTCTGAAAATAATCAATACTGACATCTACAGCTGATAAATTTACGTCTTTAACTATCAACATATTAACAAATGAATTCATTAGTTTCATCTTACTTCAAAAATTTTTAGGATTTTCGAAAATTACATTTAAAAAATGTAAACATTATTTGTATTGAAAACTCTTCATTCCACGTATTATTGTTCCACTGTACACATTACATGTATTCATTTTGTACTTCTTCAGCTTCATCAATATGTTTAACCCCATTCTCTGGTCTCGGTTCATCTTCCTTGGAGAAAAGTACCTGTTGTAAATTTAAAAGAAATACAAATTTTATTGTGTGTTTTAATTTATAATATATGGAACCAGTATATCTGTAATTGAGATATATATAAACTTCATTAAATTACAAGTGAAAAAGATGGACCAAACTCAGTATTTAAACCTAGGACGTTTACCATTCCGTGATAATGCTCTACCAACAGATATAACACCAGATATTGGTCGCATGGTTTTCTGCATTTATTCAACCAATAGACTGAAACCTCTTATATAACACATTGAAAAGAATCTTAATTCTTTTTGCAGCTTACAGTGGTGTTATTTATTAATCTATACAGGGTGTTTCACGGGATCCCTGACAAACTTCAGAAAATGGATCCTTGTATCAATGGAAGAAAAAAATATTATATAAACATAGGTCCCAAACCCATTTTTTCGTACTTATAGCTGCAAATTTTTTTTTTTCATATTTCCATGTAGTTCTAATGTTTTGTTTACCTCTAGACAAGGAAGAAAACAACATCGTCCCCGGAAAAAGAAACAACATCGATAGGAACCTCCCGATAAATGATTTTTTCCATTATCCATGTAAGGTTTTGCGCAATTTTTCCCACTCATAATCCCGAGTACAATTTGAGAGTTACATCATTCGAAAGGTAATCAAATTTACTACAATCCTGTGCAAAGGTATTTCAGGTACAGAAATATGGAACTAAATTCATAGGAAACTCCCAGTATTTAATACTAGTTATTCTCGGATAAGATAATTCGGTTATAGAAATGCGGCTTTGCTGTTTAAGCTTTTTTTCACTATGCAACGTTGCCAAATGCAAAACCAACTGGGGTATTTTTTTGACAAAATATTAAAAAGGCATAAAATCGTCGGATTTAACCCGGGCCATTCCTTTCTACCTCTAAATTGTCGGAAATAACCCAGCACCGTTTAATTAACGGTAACCACGATTACATTATTTCTACAGTCTACAGTAGTTTGACTGATTGGGTTGTTCGCTAATTTTTTATATTAAGGTTTTAATTAGTTTTCGTTTATAACATTTTCCCCCGATGTATTAGTTTTACTTTCCCAATTGTTGTTACAATTCAGTATGCAATTTTTTTTACTTTTGATCATGGATACTATTAAACCAAATACAGAAGTAAATTTTTTTAACAAATAAACAAAGAATAATGCAAAATGATTTGTTCAGTATAATTAGACCTGTTAATGGTTACCTAAACATTTAAGTAATTCGAAAGTCAAATCATAATTATAAACAACCGTTAACGGAAAACTAAAAATAAATATATATAGATCACACCTGCAATAAAAGAAACAATTGTAGTAGAAAAATAATAAACAAAAAACTAAATCAACGCAGCTTTTAAATTGAACAATTTAGTTTTAACAATTTGTAATAAAAATATAAAATTACAGGACAGTTGTAAATAAAAGTGATTAACCAAAATTGAATTTCTAGAATGTTTAAGAATTTGCTAAATTTGTAATTTATTTAATAAAACATCAAACAATTTCGGTGCAACACAATAATTACAGACATGCGTTTATAAGCTAAAATAGTTAGATCACTTCGATCTTATAACAAAAGTTATAATATAGCTTGATCATATTTAGCTAAATCATTTGTCGTATAGAAATAAATATGCTGTTCTAAATAACTCAATGATGTTGTCGTTACAATTAACTTTTAATTTTGAAATATTTAAAAAATCTAAAGTAAACGTACTATTGTAAAATATTTATTTACTTCACACAGAATGATTCATGAAAATTTTAATGAAAATTTAAAATATTGTGTTTCAGAATAATTCTGGAAGTCAACAAATAATTAAATCTTTAACTTTTCAACATTTTTTAGTCGTAATTCTACTTTTTAATTATTTAAATTTCACTGCACCCAAGACCTTATTTTCTATAAATATTTTTTTTAAACAAGCAATATTGTGCTATAGCAGCCTCACACATTAATGCAACCGTGTACATAGCGCGATGGAAACACATCCAGAAAATTTTGGTTGCTGAATTGGACTACACAAAATTGATAACGAAATGAACTTTGAAATGGCCAACATGCACTTGACCAGTTGTAAACATAATAAGAAAACACATTCTGGGATCAGGATTAACACAATTTGTAAACACACCTGAAATCCTCTTCTGTACTGTTTACAAAAACAATAGTAGAGAACAGGGTTGCCAGATTTATACAATAGGTTTAAGAGTCCTAACAACATGAATACGTTAACACCAATCTTATCCATTAAAAGTGCTCGGTCCTTGATGAACATGTATATTACCAGATGAAATGGAACACTGCAGAAGAAAAACTCCAGGGTGACAATCTCTGAAAAATAAAAGCTTATGCGTTAGAAGATTCCGAGGTACTATGATAAAATCTCTAACGTATGTTAATGTAATATATTAAGGGACTCATCACAATCCCTTTGAACAAAGAAGATTACCACAATGAAATAAACATCATCAAGCACATAGCTGTCTCTAACGGGTACAGGATTTCGTTAATAGACAAGTTAATCAGGAGCCATATTAAAAAAGAAATAAACAAAACTTAGATATAGACAAAAATAAGGTTAATAAATAAATCTCATCGGAATACACTAATTTACTGCCTAATGTTTTAAAAAATGTATTAAATAAACACAAGATTACGCTTGCGTTCCGCACAAGAAATAGCGTTGCATCATTTCTTAAACATAAAACGGATATCCCCTTGGAAAATAAGTCAGGGGTGTATAAGATAAGTTGTCCTGAATGTACCAAATATTATATAGGCCAGACCGGGAGAACTTTTCTTCGCCAATATAAGGAGCATCTTCCCAATAATAAAAAACAAATATTGCCAATTCCAATTATGCTAGCCACCTTTTTGAGAATAACCACAGATCTGGAGATTTCCAATCCTGTGTGGAGCCATTATATTTATGTGCGAAAGGCAGAACAATGGATGCACAGGAAGAATTTGAAATTTACAAAGCGTACAAAAGTAAACCTGACGACATGTTGAATGATCAGTTATCTTTCAGATCGAATCAGTTGTACGATACTGCCCTAAAACATACATCGAAGGTCAATAGTGGTTAATATTTCGTTCTTATCGACAGTGCTCCACCGGATACTATCGAGTGCACACCGGTGCTAGTCATGACTGTTTTAATTAGTGTTTGTGTATGTGTTGTGTGTTTTGACTATTGTTTTAATGTTTGACGATTCCTGCAGAAGGAATAAAAAACTAAAAACTAAGTTCTGATGATGAAGTTGCGACTTCGAAACAAGTCAGAGACCAAAATTGAAGTCACAAGACGGACCTTTTAAGGTAATCTATTATATTGTTATATTTTAATGTAATATAATATGTTGAGAAGTTGGGTAGTTTAAAATTATGTTTCGAAGCTCAGGCCTATTTAGGGGTTTTAAGGTAAATTAATTTACATTGTTCTGTTTTTTAAAGATAGTTTTGAATTATGATAAGTATATATTTACAATTAATTGCTTGTTCAGACATTTTTCATCATTTTAGTATTAAGAAAAAAATACACAATGTTTCGAAAGAATAAATCAAGCCTCGTTATAAAGTAAAAAATTAACACATAAAGTATCTATGAATTCTATACTAATATTATAAAGAGTTAAAGTTTGTTTGTTTGTTTGTTTGTATGTAGGGGGTAATCTCTGGCACTACTGACCGATTAAAAAAATAGTTTTACTAATAAAAAGCTACAGTATCCCTGAGTAACATAGGCTATAATTCATTTCGATATTTTTTTTTATTTCAATATTTATTAATTTAGTCGGAAAAAATTCTTAGGTTAGGCCTAGAATGATAAACCAACACGTCGTGTATTTACACTTATTACCATAGCAACCAGTTTAATAAAATAACAGATAATATAGCTGTTTGCTCCAATATTTCCATTAACAGCCGACTTCAAAATTTGAAGCAATTATTTTTGTATTCCTAGCTTTTAGGTTAGGGTTTTAAAGTGTAGACCTGAGCCTTGCTGGTTCTTTTAACCATTATTATAACTGCTGTTATAAAATATAAGAAATAATTTAATTTGAACATTTAACATTATTTACGATCTTAGTTTTGAGGTTATTATTAATCCTACACCTTTATTGTAAATAAAACATACCATATGTTTTTATAAGGTGCCATTGGGGGTTGGCGAGCGGAGCACGCAGGGGTCTCCCCTAGTAATGAAATATGTTTATTTATAGGGTATGTTTTACGAAGATTTACGAATGTTTCCGAAGTTAAACGATTGGGTATTATCTCTTCTTTTAACTTGTATAAATGAATACATTGATAATCAAAGCTTGTATTTATATTCATTTTATAACCTCAATTCAAACGTATACTATAACGTATAGTATAGTATAACGTATACTATAAGCCTATAACGTATTACTATAGGCTAAATTATATCTTTAACTCATATTTTTTTTAAATCAATTTCGCAAGACTTATATTGATTGAAGTTGTAAACATAACCCCAAAGTATAATCTGCGCTAGGTTTTATTTAAGTACAGTATTACATTATTACAGATGGTGGGTGAAATCTGCTTTTATATTATGTTGTTACTCACGTACGGGACGTACACTCGCGTTTATAGGAGTTGATTTCTGTATTTTGTAACTTTAAACTTTTAAGAACTATTAACTCTATATGGCGGTGTAAAAATCAAAAATTCTGTAGTGTTAATATAACTCCCCTTCTTTAATGTTATATTTATGTCCCCTAATACTGTTCAGATATAAATTATGAATTTAAATCCAACTACGGTACATTTTTCACTAAAGCTTGGCGATACAAATTGTGTTTAGTTAATAAAATTTATATTCAAATTGCAAATTTCCGTTTATATTATCAAATTCAAGAGAATTTTAAAACGATTGCCATAAATTGTTTTGATGGGAATAATAACATTTATATATGTGTGTACTAGGCGACTTCAGCGATTTTAAAATTACACGTTGCATTAGGCCACGTTTTATATAAAAATGATGTGTAAAATTATCTATAGACATATTTTTTATTTGAGCTTCATTTTTCTATTAATGACTGGAGGTCTACAAATTAGCTAACTGACTGTTCCATGGGTAAAATGCATTTTAGCACGCAGGGGTCTCCCCTAGTAATGTATAAAGAAGAACAATCTTCACAAAAGTCTTCAGTTTGTGCTTATGTTCACTCCGCTCACCAGGGTCGTTTGACGGGTAAGGACCAAATTTAGCGATTAATAAGAACAAGAGGAAGCTGACTATGTAAACAATATTTTGATTACTTGCGTTTAAGAGATAAAATGAGGTAACTAAAAAAGCAATAAGCATTTAATGTTCCTACTTCCAATGAAAATAGAGAACTTAAATGTTTCTGAATATTTGTTTGGTACAACTGTTTTGTATGTAATAGATACAAAAAATAAGGCACTTGCATTTTGATTAATTGCATTTAATTGGTTAACACGTGATACCAAACCCTAAAACAATAAGTATTATTTCTATTACTTCCCTTGAAGCCAGATGGCTGAAATTTAGCGCATTTATTTCATAATGCGATATAAAAAAGTAAACCCATCGAATTTTGGTCATTATCGTCTTGGAATTAAAATGGGGTAACTACCCCTATACAATAAATACAAATTCAACTAACTTGCTACAAGATAGGGAGGTAAAATTTGGTACATATTATCCATTATTATTATTATTATTATTATTATTATTAGGTGGTATACAAGAAAGAAAATCATTTGCATTTCGATTAATTGAGGACAAAGGGTGAAATAGGAAACTACCAATAAAAATAATAACAATTCGTACTCTTATGATATGAAACTTTACATGTGTTTATGCATAGGAAATAAAAAACAATAATTGCATTTCAAATATTTTTGGTGTCAATATGTTAGGTAAAATTGTACTCATAGATATGAAATTCACCTCAAAACCTTAATTTTCACTCTTATTCGGGAGATATTAGTCAAATAAAACTGTCGGAAAAATTAATATTGGTCCTTTTTTTGACATCTCGGTTCTAGTATTTTAGTCCTAGACCCTTCTTAATCTTTATTTTATTTTTGTGTTAGGTGGCAAACATAGTCTGTAGGTTTTTTCTTGTTTAATTTATACTGTGTTTACTTTAGTGTTTCACTTGATAACGAAAATTGATTTACAATCCCAAAACTTCGTATATTACTTTTTGTATACACGAATGATGGAAAATGTTTGAACAATGGATTTTAAAAAAGTGTTACAATTGAGTTTAATTACGGTAGAATAAATTACGCAAAATTCGGTGTTTTATTATTTTCTTTTTAGTACGTCTAATTAGTTCTAAATTTTAAATGGGAGTCTATGTAAAAATTTCAACCAGTATAACATTTAGGAAAGGTTAGCTCAACTTGTTTTAGTAAAGCAATTTTGGTTAGGTGTAGCTATAAGTAATTTCAGAATTTAGATTAGATCGTGAAAGGTTTAATATACCGGGGTTTAGGATACGCTTTGGTATTATAGATGAGGGTGAGCATGGAAATCAAAATAATGTTTACATATTCCGAAACTAGACACTTAACTGAGTCTAAACACGCAAACTACAACAGTCACTGACAATATTTTAGAAATTTTTAGTTAAAAAAATATAAAATGCGGGTAAAGTTCAGCCATTTTTTGTTACACTAAGGAAACTGTACACTTCACTGGCATCAAAAAGACAAACATTAACCATTTTAAGCAAAATATAAAGGTAAAAATAAAATGTGGAAAATATTGATTTATCTAAACATCTAATCGTTTTCATTTAACGGCTTTTAACGAAATATAACATAATATGCGACAAAAAAAATTACAGCGTCTACAATCTTTCAACGACTTTAATAATTTAGTGAAGATCATGTGATAAGACGTATAATGTGAAAACGTTACTGAAAGTTAATTTACTAGGTTTTTATATACTTTAATGAAAATTAATTTTATATAACGTTTCAACATATGTTTGACAAAATGTATGACTAAAAAGAAATTCGTAAACGTGTCGAAAAGGAGACTTTAGGTTTTAAACTAGGTTTATTAAATATTTAAATGAAAATTATTTTTTATATCGTTTTAACATGTTTGTGACAAGTTTTTATTACGAAAAAGCAGTACGTTACGAAAATGAGACTTTAAGTTAGTTTAAGCTTTTTTTTCAATATTTTAATACAAATAACTATCTGTATGTATTATATTCACTTTTGCCCGATTTTCGTAATATTGTTTACTATGTTTCTAAATATATAACTGCACCGTAGGCAAAATAACTGCGTTTACAATAACAAAATGTATTATTTGTTGGTTAATCTTCGTAATATGAGATCTATATCCATAATTTTGTTGGAGATCTGGCATGTTAGCAAAATGGCTAATTGTTCATTAGTGAATTCTTCTATTCGACTTTTGTTTATCTTCTTAATTCTTTAAACTTGTTTTAAATTAGTAATATTTGATTTCCAACAACCAGTGAAGTATATAGTTTCATTATATTTTTAAGAAAAATTTGAACTTTTTTTCATATTTTATCTAATATAATATAGTTTTTATTCATAACTAACAGTCACCTTTATCTAGATAATTACTTAGGCTTTTATAAAATATAATTGAATTAGTTTCAAAACAATTAAAGTTCGATTAAATCGTGTGAGCGAAGTTATAGACCAAAAATGGCCTAGCTTGAAGTAAAGTAATGACTCGGTCTACAATCCCAGGCTAAAGTCTACTGAACGACAAAATTTTAACGTTTAAGTTTTGATATGGTGAATAACTGCGTAAGGTCTGAAACAAACTAGGTTTAGAGGGTAAGATGGTAATATTTAAAGTTAGATTATATAAAGTCAAGTACAAAATTATGATCAATAAATTACCTATAATGTCTAGGATTTGTTAGGTTTTGTAAAACATTGTTAAGTTGTAACATTTAAGGTTATATTTGATCGTCTAAAAATGTTACTATAGTATAAGGTTTATAACCATGATATATTATATAAATTAGAATCACCTGACAGTTTAAGTTCGGTCCTCGCCGCTATGTGTTGACTTCCTGAATCTTTGAGGAGACGTTTCGACCTCCAAATCTTAATCCTGATGATGATGTGCAAAACTACTATAATGGTTAGTGGCAGTATGAACAATACAATAGCAATACCTCGATCCAAGTTTAAGACCATAGCCTGACAGAACCAACCTTCAGGGGCGTTGCAGAACAGTGTATCCTGAAAAATTAATATATATATGAAGAAACATCACAGTACAACACACAATATTAGCGAGAAACAATAGTTATTATTGAGAAACAACATCAAAACACGACACTCACTATTGAATATTTCTAGAGAAAGATAGGTTGCCACAAAAGCAAAGCTTGTTAGTGGGATTATTTTTAAAAAATACTCATTACTGAGGCATAAAGAGAAAAGAGAGTGGCTAAACTAAATGTTTAAAATACTTATCCAAATCCTATCTTGTAGGCTATTATGAAATCAGGTTTCAAATTCAAACTAATGAAAATAAATAAACACAATCTATTACTTCATACTAATTGCGCTTATTTTAATACACATCGCTCAAAATATGAAAAATTGGCAATCAATTAAAAGAAATATTATTTGAGTAGTTTAGACATATCACAGAACAAAGTTTCAACATCTTCTACGAGTATATAGTCCAGTTGGTTTAGACTTAAATATGGCTTCAGTTCAAAAAAAAATTAACATTATATTTGTTTCTTCAAATCGCTTTATTTTGATGTTTTAAACTAAATTTTAAATATCTAAGATGAGATCGGACCGTCGCGTGGCTTAAAAGAACAGGTAAATATGCTGCACAGGTCATAAATGTGGGTTTTTCTGAAACTCTCACTTCTATGGCCAGGCGCCAATTGAGGTTTCAAAATTAAGGCTAACTGAATCGCCTACAAAAAAATCAAGTATTATTCTAAACTTACAACAGTTTTTTGCCCATGCGAATGCTCCATTTTGTGCCGGTATAGCCTGCGCAAATGATTTTTGTATATATTTTCGAAATATAGAGTAAAAGAAATAAAATTGTTACACAATAGACACCCAGACAGCTGCCACAAAATACAATAATTTCTCATTCTTTACATGAGGAACCCTTATCGTGAAATACCCCATTATCTACGCATTCCTAACGTTTATAATTATTTTACTCCATTTTTCGAACAGCTATACATAGATAAATTGCGTAGTCTCATGCCCATTGACAAACGCGCCTTGCATGAAAACTTCGCAGCACGTTTTTTTATGGTTCGTTGTCCGTAAGAAATACATCGAATCCTTTGTCGGAAATTTAATCATCTTTCGTTTAAATACTAACCTCAATATTCCTCCGAGTCATAAGAGGTGAGATTTTCGAAAAACCCGAATTTTATGACATTTGACTTTTAATGTTTCTTAACGCCTTCGCGTTTTCATTCTTGATTTTTTATGAGTTGTTTAGAAAATCAAAATAAAACGATTTATATAAACAACTATGTACTCACACATGTTTAAACAGAAACACTAATTTTGCTGAACCAATAGGAGAGAGTAGAGCAGAACCGGGTTAAGTGACTTCTGGAAGCTATACTTTGTTACCGTACTGAAAGGTATTTGTATGTAAAACCTTTAACAATCTGTACAAACACTTAAAAACTTTAAAATATCATAAGAATTTAACTTTTTATTTCCTTAATTTAAAAAATGTTAGCCCCAACCGGGCACACATTATGTTAACCATGAAAATATATAAACTTTTATAATTTTTTTTACATTATTAAACATTTTTAGTGAAATGTTAGAACAATTACAATAATATCACAAAGAAAGTTAAGTTTACCATAAAGAAATATTTTCAAAACATTTTTAGTTAGCTACACTATAATCTAGGTCTGTAGTATCACGGCATATCGCAGGTGAAGAAGTCTTCCTTCCCTGCTCCACAATAATCTTAATGGGCTTATATTCGCCTTCGATGCACCCTCTCCGCCTTTGGAATCTGTCTATAAGTCATAGTAGGCCTACAAAATGCAGGAAGCATTCGAACTGTTATTGTCTTAGTCAGTAGAATCTTTGCATTTTGTCTTCAGTTTCGTCTTCTTATTACTTTTGAATTCTCATCTTCAAGAAATGTTTCTTCTTATGTTAAGGCTTGATATTTACTTTCTCATCTTTAGCGGATCGAGGTTATAATTAAAGGTGATCCACATTTCAGTTTTTTATTGTTTTTTATCTTATGCGTATGTGCTTTTGGTGATACAACAAAAGTCATCTCTTGAATCAGTAAAAAAACAATAATTAACAAATCGTAAAATGTATCTTATAACCGGTTACCCACTCATAGTAGTTGTTAAAAACTTGGGGTTATCGAGAGTTACAATAGGGTAGGTGCAATAACTTTGTATCAAAATAAAACAAATTAAATCCTGTATTGAACATGATAACTACCTGAATTCTCTCTAAGGTAAGTGTAGCCTTACAATATGGCAAACGTTGTAAGCAAAACAGTCTAAAACATAAACTGGTAATGTATTTTTGGAATTTACATAATTTTACATTTGATGGCAGTTAGTTCACGATCTCGTACTTCATACATATATTTCCTCTCTAGGTGCAGTCATTTATAATTGGTTTCTCAGACTGTAATTAACTCTGGCCTTACACCAACAGTATCAAAATTAGTAGCAAAATATCTTCATTACTTTCTACACATTGCCTAGGAATATAAGTGGAAGAATTAACAAATTTAGTAAAATATAATCCATAATGTTCGTATTACCAATCAGACTAATACAACTTTTCTGAATTATAATTGTTTAAACAAAACAAAATTTGTATCGTATGTTCCTCCCCAACAACAAATACCATATCCTACCTGCTATGAACAAGAGAGAAATACAATTTTCGTGTAGAGTTTCAGACATACATTACAGTATTTAAAAAATCTAGTTCTCAACAATTTGGATTGCAACATTTTCACATTTTTCGACGACAATCTGCTATCTAATATAAAACTCCTAGTAAATTGCAGAAATCTAGCTCCTCAACAATCTCACAACACTTATTCAAATTTACTATTTACATTTATTCATGAATTTATATTTGATTAAGCTTTGAATTTTATTAGGTCCTTTTAAAGGCAAACATTTTCTACGCTTGGGGTAGTGTCCTATCATTAAACAAAAACTATTAAAAGAACTCTTTGTAGAAATATTTTTAAAAGTTTTAATTTCCTTGTTAAATACATAATAATAAGAAAAAAAATAAATCTCTAGCATCGGTTTTTACAAAATACATAAAAATTAGTACCTTTTTTATAAAAATAGCACTGTAGCATAAAGAAACCCCCCAGATAGTTGTAATGACCTTAACAGTTCGTGGCAAGGTCACCATGTAACAAGATCTCAATGAGTGGCAAATTCCAATGGGTGTTTACCGCCACAGCTGCTATATTCAATGTTGTCACTCCACAATATGTTAACATAACGAACGGAATCAGCTGACTGAGGTTATTATGCCTGGAAAATAATGATAGTAAATATTGTAAATAAGGATATTGTTTTATAATGGTTACGTACAAATAGAGGTAAAAGGATAGCGAGATTTTATAAGTAGAAACTAGAAGAATATACTGTAAATAAAAAACAGTAATAGAGAGATAAATTATCGGTAGATAAATACGGGTAGAAGGATAAGAAATCTTTACTTGGGTGCAGCCGAAGGTATCTCATTAACTAACACATATTTACATACATCTAACATATAAGTAGTTTCAGCAGAACAGGTTAGGATAATTTAACTGTTAGGTTAGGTTAGTTCAGTTTAGATTTTTATCTGTACAAAGAAGGACAGCTTTTGATAGATTAGAGTAGGTTAGTTTATATTTTGTTTTTATCTGCAGACTTTAGTTTAGGTTTTATATTTTAGGCCAGTTTACATTTTTATCTGTAAATTTTAAATTTAAATTGACTGCACTAAGTTAGGTTAGATAGTATTTTGATTTTATTTGTAGAGGTTAGGCTAGATAAAGTTAGGTTAGGTTTGGATATTTTAGGTTAGATGATGTTTTTATTTGTAAAGGTCAGGTTTTAATATGTTAGTTTTAGGTTATATTTATATCTGTAAATATTTGATTAAGTTTGGCTGGAATAAATCAGATTTTGTGGAGGTGTTAGGTTAGGTCAGATTAAGCTGAATAGTTATCTCCATTAACCAAATACGTATTCTACTTTATTTACAAAAACCCTCTTGCTAAAATTAGATAATACAAATACCAAAATTAAAGTGACAAATAAATACGTTTGTTTGACAGATATATAAACTTAAAGGCCTGATTGGAACTTAAACAAACACTACAAAAAAGCGTTTAAACAGCGAGAGATTGATTGGTTGATAAAAGCTTTATTTTTCGGGTGAAGATAAGTCGGTCTACTAATTGCTTTTTAGTTTGAGCATTAGTGCAAACTGCAAACACTCGTATCAAGTTTTAGTTCATGCAACAGAGTTCACCTAACAACATAATATAGTTTCAACAGCAAAAATGAAATGTGCATACGTACTTAAATAACAAATTTAATTATAAACTAATTACATTAAAAAAATATAATACTTGTAAAATAAAAATTTTGAAAAAGTAATAAAATATGTAACTTGCATTTCTTTTTACATGTTCTTTACTTTCGAAATTCTAAAATATTTTCATACCTTTCAGTCATCCTACACAATAAGCACATTCATACAAAAACTTAAAACATGCACATTCCTATATGCTCAAGTAACTACGCCTAAAAATTAAATAAAAAATATACTTATATACCCAAAGGTAATAATTCAAAACAAATATAACTGTATACACAAAAAAACGAAAAACATGCACATTCTTGTAGATTAATACAATTATTCAAATTAAAGTAGCTTATAATGATTAGAATGAAAATATAAATGAATTAATAAACATACAACAACGCATCACAACTGGGATGCATCGTCTAACTCACACAATAATAAAAACTTCAAAGTTTTATAAACTGAACACATCTAACAGTCGACGTACTTATTTAAATCCAAGATCGAATATCACAGACGGCAATTAGTATAACAGCATTGTACCGTGAAATGGTATGGCAATCATAGTGGAAGGTGAAAAAAAGGAAAGAGGATAAAGATTAGAAGAGAGAAACTCAAAAGGAAGAGAAAACCAAATAGGATAAGTATATAAAGACAAGTCATAAAATAAAGTTGACTATTTTCAAATCTAAATTGCAAAGTGGAGGAAAAACGGACGCTTCAAAAATCGTGTTTAATATAAAGATATTTGAGCCAAAGTAGACTTACATATCAGACGCGTCGAGCAATGCAGGGGCTGCTAAAACGACAAGTCCAAACATATCAGCGATGGCCATATTGAATAAATAATAGTTTAAGGTAGTCCTCACGAAGCTGTATCTAAGAAGTACGTAACATATTAGGAAAGATCCAATGCTGACTAGAGTACTTAGGACGATGTAAATCCAAATGTAATAACAGTAGAAGGCATTTAGTATATCCACCTCTCCTTCGGCCATTAGCAGCTGCGCCATTGTAGGTTGTTCTATAAAAACATTACGAATATTTAATTATAAACACGATATTATTATACTGATCACATTGTTTCTCTTTTCTTTCAAAGTCATTCTGTTGGAGCATTTGATAAACTGTTAATTTTTAACAAGTAGGAATACAGTTTAGATAAT
>JAGFPH010001607.1:206386-220110 GCA_018207615.1 Philaenus spumarius | reverse complement strand
CCTGATTTGTTGTTTTTCTTTTATTGATGGGATTTGTGCTGTTATAAGTTGCGGCTCAAGAGTAAAATGTCACCCTTGCAAGATAGTCACTTGGCGCCCCCTACCCCAATTATAGGCGTATATTGATTACTTACGGATGACTATCCGGCCAAAAAGTCTGTAATCGTTCCAGGAAATAGATACCAGACATTTTTTGAAGTTATACTTCTTTATATTAGGCGCGTTAGGAAAAATTATGAGAGTGAACTTTTGCAATGCGTGCGCACGACCCAACGAAAAATTTACTGGGTGCGCGCGCACATAACGCACGCAAACGACACCAAGCGGGAAGAATGCGAAACGAATGATGACGTTATCTGGCCTAATATGTCTGATACAACGACTCCGTTTTCGGACAAATATATAAATATTAATCATCAACCTACCTCAAGTCATATACCTATCTATTTGCAATCATACGCGCTATATCATCCACAAAAATCCCTACCCATATTTCGACCGCAATCCAAGGATATTAGCTTCTAAAGATTACCAAAGCTCCGATTCCCATCTCGAAAAACTCACAACCTGACTTCAGATTTCGTACAAAAATTTATTAACGCGACCACAAATAAAATTTGAGCAGGGAATTTTCAATAAAATTTTTATTAAATTGCCCTGGTCGATTGAAATTTTCCTTTATTCCATTTTTATTAATGCTATCAAATTAAGAGGGCGCTATCCCATCCGCCATATTGAATCTGATTCCCATAAGAGCAATGCTACAGAATAAGTCATTTTTTTCCCTTAATTCGTGGAATAAATTTAAAAATTTGGTTTCATTTTGAAGTATTGTCATATGCGGATGTCGATTGCTGAATACATTTTCAAAACCCGTTTTATTGTTTTCATAAACGTATGATATAAATAGTAAAAAATAGTAAACTTTATTAATTTTTTACTCAGTTGCAAAAAAATGTAATGCAAAAAAACCTGTAACAATGTATTTTACTTTAAGAAAAAGAATACAACTTTCGTTTTTTTGACAAAAACAACACAAAAATATGCTTAATAATGAAGGTATGTTTTGGTTATTTGACATTGAAATTGGTACCCAACTTCGCCGTTTTGAATGTAGGGAGCCAAGCCTTAATGAAAGATACGACATCATCCTGTACTAACAACCACACCAATTGAAAGCGGCAGCTGTAAGCCTATTCATAACTAATACACCAAAATAATAAAAATAAATTAATAAATAATAAAATTTTAAAACTAAAATAAAGACTTAGCATTCAATATTTATAGAATCGTGTAACAAATTATAACGTTTACATTATTATTTAAACAAAAAAATTTAATACATTTAATTAAAAAATTATGGTTTTAGGCTAATTTTGGTTGTTGTAGACAATTACCAAGAAATTATGTTTTTAGTTTTTTATTGATAACTCGGTTATCCTTTGACCTACTGAAACTACAAAAAAGCATTGTGTCTGTCGTTAAAAAATACAAATATTTTGTTTCTTGTACATTTTTGGTTAAGTTAATGGTTTTCAAGATATTCCACGTTAAAAATTTGTAACGGCCGCCATTTTGAAAATTATAAAAATACATTATTTGTGTTTGGTACACTTGTTAATCGTAACATATAAAATGCTAATTCCAAATTTGAACTCGATATCTTATCTATTTCCAGAGTTACAGTGAGTTTTTGTTAAAAAAACAAAATGGCGGATTACGGCTAAACTAAGCCGAAATCGAAAAAATGATATACCACATTTTCGACTTATTTTTGCATGTAGAATCTGAATTTGCATAGCCCGCTACGCTTTACTGAATCACCCTGTATACTGAGGCAGAGAAAAGATTGTATATTCCTGGACATTGGTAAAAAAAAATCCCCAGCCTCAGTACAAGATATAAAGCAGCATCCTTAATGACAAGATTGAGTGAATGTGGACTGCACGGTACGAAATATGCATGAAGGTTCAAATAATCTAATATCTTTTTTGACCGGGCATATTTTTTAGCAGTACATTCATTTCAAAAAGTTGAGAGAGAAGAGTGTCAGTCAGTCCTTCTTCAGTGGTAGTCAACAGAAACAAACCCAAGAAAATGCTCATTAATATGTGGTTCCTCCCCTGGTTTGCAACTCACAAAGCAAAAAACCACTGTTCTGTACGACTTACATCAGAAGTGCAATCTAATATAATGGCGTAATATGTATATTTGTTAACTAGTTTTAAATTGTGCTGTTTTACCTTTGAGCCTAGCAACTCAATTATTACATTTTTCATGTTTTTTTTTCCAAGATAATGCACATAAGTCTCTTTCCAGTTATTGCAATTGAATGAGATGTCACTCAGTTCCTCAGATTTCAAGATCAAAATAACAAATACCTGGAGAAACTATGGTCATTTTTGTACCAATTTAATAATGAACTTTTGGCTAAAAATGTGTGAACAACAAATTTAAATGAAACCATAAACCACAAATTGTAAACAATTTAAATAGTATATTTCATCACTAAGACCGAAAGCGACGATCTTTTCAATACTCACAGCTGATATTGAAAGTGACTATTTTCGATACAGTGTTGAAAAAATGTTTTCTTGGATTAATTCATAATTTATATTCTTTAACAAAACAGTAGTTAAAGTTAGTTCACCATTAAATTTGTTAGTAATTTATTATTACCATTTTACTTAGTAATAGTAATAAAATCAAACAAACACACAATCGGAAGGTTTTTCGTTTTAAACGATAGTATTTGGATAGGATAGTATGCAAGAACCTTATTTAGGTTACAAAATATGATTTATTCTCAAATTACTCGTTTCCTGTTGCCAGTTCAAAAAATCTAAAGTGATTTGGTCAACTTGAAATTAGATTCTTGCAACTAAAACCATGAACATCAAGGAGGAAAATTTGTTTGGGTTTAAATATTAGATTATTTGGATGGTATTAATGTAATGATTTTTCAGTCCTAACACCAGCAATGCGTATCCCATCCACAGTTTTAGAAAGTTTTAGGATACCCACTTGAAACTCATCATACAACTACAAAACTTTGCAATAAACATTTATGACAAGTTTCAAATCAATATCTTAGAAATTGTGTTATTTTCATCCGTGGTATGAGCCTTGCTCTTGCCGTTGATCAAATCGCACCACTGTTCACATGATTCAACCTCTTACCAACCCTTCTAAGTCTAATAGAGAGTTGATTGTTTTTGTTAATTACTGTAGCTTCAAAAAAATCATAAAAAGTAATCCATTCTTTTCCTAAAAAAACAGACAAATAAATTGTTGACAACCTTAACACATTTTTTGGTTAACATTCAACAGGTTCTTCAGTTTTTTTTTTAGCTTCAAAATACAGTAGCAAAATAACTGTGAATTCTTAAACTGTGTACTAGAGCAAGTGTTTTTCATTGTCAGTGTGGAGAAATAATGCATAAGTAACCAAAAAGTTTGGATTTTCAATCTGTATACTTGGTATGTTCCAGTACTTTTTACACCTCTGTTCAAGTTTTAAAAAAAAGCAAAAGGAACACATCTTCTGATAAAATTATAAGTTAGATTTCATGTCAATAATGGCAAAGATCTTTAGCATAGCATCAGTGATATAAAAAAAATGTACAATTAGATTACTTAAGTCAAAGGGGTGAAATGGGATAACTACCCTTAAAATTATATAATTTTAGGTTTATAGGTTGTAGGAAGTTTGTTTAATTTATATTTATTGTGTAGGGGTAGCAACTAACTCCACTTCAACCCCTTGGACTGTAGTAATTGTAACGTCTAAACACTCCTAGCAATGAAATGAATAAACTGTGAAAGTTTTTATGAAACCGGTTTAGATAATAGTGTTCGAGTCTATAGATAACAAAGAAACTTTAATTTTAATATATAAACCTAAATTTTCTCCAAAAATGTCTATAAAATTATAAAAACAGTTTGTGGTTCTAGAGTTAATTCTAAATGAGTTCCATTTATACATTACTTTTAAGAGCCTGTTTATAAAAATGAATGAAAGGTATAAATACTTACCAAACAGTTATACAGTAGGACTTTGATTATCTGAGGTGGTAATTGGGACTGGACAGACCTCGGATAACCAAAAACTAGGATAATACGGTGGGGGCTGTGAGAAAACCAATGAGATGCGAGTTCCCACATCATTTACATCACTATAGGCTGATTTCGAGCCCTCTTACTTCAAAATCAATTTATTTGGCTTTAAATAAACAAAGGTTTGATAATGTACTCAAATGAAAGAAATTGGATACTGTTAGCTACTGCAATAAAAACCACAAAAATAATGCCTCTGAAGTTTTTTCATACTCACTTTTTTCATTCATTGTCTAGCCTCTTCTTTATTTGACTGAATACAGTTGAGGTACCCACTTTTCAATATCAGATCTATTTCGTCTCCAATCCCAGACACCTAAATCACTTGCTACTTTTCTTATTGAATCACATCCATCTAATCGTCTAATTGCTTTCCACTTTAGATTTAGATAAAACAACACGCTTTCCACTCATAATGACACTCATTCACAAAGTTTAACACAGACAAAAAACAAAAGAATAACATGCAGTAGCAGGGGGAAGAAACAACTCCTGGAAAAGGATGGTGAGTAATAAATACGATGCCACGAGAAGGGGAGTGTAAACAGGCGTCATTCACTACACTACCTGTCGGCTAAACATCACCCATACCATTGGGTAAGGAGCGGAAATGAGTTCAGGATGTACAAGGCAAACGTCAGTTTTTGTTTTCTTTCCATTCATAAATCTCACATCTAACACAAAAGTAATAAACGGTACCAGAAACAGGCACATACTTTCTCAGTTTCACTGTGACTTCATAATTGTAGGAGGGGTGGAGAGGTGATATTAAAGTAGGAGATTAACTAGTAAATATTATTATTAGCTAGAGAGAAAACTATTCGATCGATTTCGAACAAATTTACACCAAACAACGTCAATTAGGCCTGTAGTATAAATGCACGAAAAAAGGTTTTGAAAAATTTTGAAAATCCCCTTTTCGGCCATAAAACTCATAAAAATCAGTTAATATTATTATTAACTAAGCAAGAATTTTTAGAAAGATGCGGTTTTTTGCATGGTAGGACATTAAGAGCTACAAATAAGCCAAATTTTATTAAAATCGTTAAAGCCATTTTTTTATTAAAAAATGGTAACTGGTTTTTTGGGGGTTTGTTGGCCAAAAAAGAAATTGTGTTTCAAAAAATTTCAAAACCTCTTTTCGTGCATCTATGCAGGCCAAATTGAATGTTTGGTGAAAATTTGTTCAAAATCGATCGAATAGTTTTCTCTCTAGCTTGGTATACATACAGACATTTTGTAAAAACCACTTTTTTGGACTCAGGGGGTCCCAAAACGGATATTTCCACAAAAATCTCAACATCGATTTTTTTGCGATCACTATACTTTTTCTATACTGTAGTATGAGAAAGTTAAAGTAGTAAAAGTTTTTATTATTCATTTACTTTTTGAGAAATCCTCTCAAGCTATGAATTCTTTATCAAAATCAATTCAGTACCTGTCCGCTAAACATCAAGCATACCATTGGGTAAGGAGCGGAAATGTTTTCAGGATGTAAAAGCAAACGACAGTTTTGTTTTATTTCTATTTAATCTCACATCTAACACAAAAGTTTTCATTATTAATTTACTTTTTAAGAAATCCTCTCCAGCTATGAATTCTTTATCAAAATCAATTCAGTTAACTTACATTTATTTGTAAGTTAGCAAAATTGATTTTGACAAGTTTTTCTTTTAATTGCCTCGGTTAATAGGAAAACTCGGATAACTAAGGTTCTACTGTATTTGTAAAAACCACAAAGATATGTAAGACAGTCCCACATGACATTTTTCTTTATGGTATGGAAATAAATATTGACCAAATCAAATATCCACCAAATCATCTATGGCAGGCTCAATATTTGAGCACATAGATGCTAGATATTGCAGTAATTTTATTTTTACTTCTAAAATAATAATTTGAATTTTCATCAAAACATGGATTTTTATTCACGTTGACATTTTTTGTTCTTCTTTTATATTTATACTCCTAATATAACAAACTTTTTTTACAGGATATAAGAGGAAAATTAATAAAATTATGTTGTTAGTTAAAACAATTTATTTAAACAGAGGACGTACAAAAGTTTACTTCTTTCCAGGCAAAATGATTCCATCATACTGAAAAATAAAATAAAAACAAGTATTAATATCTTATTTACAATCATATTGATGTGACAACTGCCACACACTGTTATGTCAGGTTGATTCTTAAAGTCAGTAATATAGGTGAAATTATAATGAAACAATTCATGTTTTCCTTGAATTCCCATGATAAAAATGTTTTAACAAAGCTTTCAGACAGTAAGTCATTAAACAAAATCAACTACAGTAAAAAAAAATAAGCTTGGATTTTCTTTTCTATCGTATGCACTAAGTTTCTAAAAGCAAAACTTTTTAACATAATATATCATTATCTTTAACTTTAAAGTGTTTAAAGCCTTACACTTTCAGAACCCTCCAGCTTTGTTAAAACTTCGGTATAGGAAGGCAAATAGTTATTTGTAAATCTAGGATACAAAGTTGAGTTGGTCGCACGAGATAAACAGTTGAAGCCAAGGGCGGCAAAATTTATCGAGTATGACAAATTAAACTTTGCACCCTTGGTACACACAACGTTTTTCCTACAGCTACATTTTAAATTAGCGTTTTAGTTTTTTTTTAATATCTGTTTTAAGAAGTTAGTTCCATAACAGTCAAAATTTTCAAAACATAGACTACATCATCGAGCAAAGTAAACAGCTGGAGTGCGAAAGTGTTACTCCAGCTGATTAGTCGTGCTGTAAAGAAAAACAAAGAGGTATAATTACTTAACACTGTTACACATATAGTTTAGTTTGCGCACTGCTGGGAGTATGGAAAAACGCACTTTATTAAACAGCTAGGCTATAGGAAAAGGTTTATTTAACATTAACATGACCAAAATGACAAAACAAATTAAATGTTATATTAAAGATAATATTCATGGCTTAGTTTTATTTACTATTAGAATGATTTTATCAATTATCAAATCGATCTATTTAGGACAATGCAAAGAATACATTTTACCACATTTATTGATTCGTGGATATTCATGTTACAATAATTTATGATTTTTTTTAATTTTAGATTAATAAACTAAAAGAAACAAAAATATTGTTATCCTTTCTTGAATCACCCAGTTTCCTGGCACTATACCATTAGAATTGTTTAATTCCCTTAGAATTAGTTTAACACCAAAGATGAGAGAATGCAAATGATTTCTGATCCTTATATACAAATACATAACAATATGCGGAAGAAATGTTGACTGTGAAAAGATCTACGTGTTTCTAACAATAATCTGGCTGTAAAACCAGAGAATACAGCCTGGATATAGAGTGTGATAGGCAATTTAATGATTATATTTGATATAGCAAAATATTAGACAGACGTTAAGTTTATTCCTATTTTTATTTATCCATATTAGTACAGGTAGTGTTATTATTTATATTGTAACATAAGTTGAACTTTGATAACTTATTTCTTTGTTGTTAGTAATGATTTAACTTCAGCCTAATAAATACAGTCGTAAAACTTCTATACTGTGAGTGTGCATCAACCGTATTGCTTCCGCTCTACTGGCCAACAAGCAGCATCGATTTTCTGTACATTACTTTGAATTGGTCTGCGATATGTTAAGACTCAAGGAATATTATATTAGTTCAAATAATGTTTTTACTTTATCATAAAATCTCTTAAAATAATAGCCAATGAACATTAAATGAAAGGTTCGTGGATCATAGCACAGCAATGCTAATAAACATGTTCAACTAAATGAAAGAACAGATTAACACTAACACTTTTAATTAAGGAAATTCTTATTTTATGAATTGGGAAATGTTTTAAATACCGATTTAAGTATGATATTCTCACTGTATTATATTTTGAAAATACTCTTAGATATTAGATTTCTTAGGAAATAAAACAATAATTCAATTAAATTTGCCTTTTTTGTTAGGTTACATCAATACAAACTTATATAAAAATGCCTATTTTACTAAGCACATTTTTTTCGATTGTAGACATATTTTAAAGACATTGAACCGTTTTAATCTACAAACTAAGTTGTTTAAAATGCTTGAATCATGTTTAACAATTTTATTTGGTATCAGTTCATGAAGTATGTAATTTTTGTTTTATAAATGTTACACCTACTTGTTGGAGTTAATTTGAAAAAGTAAAGACTTTTTTGTAATTTCATTCCACACTAATTTACTTTTACCCATAAACTAAAGCTTGTATACAAACCTGTATAGTTGTATAAATACTATACAGGTTAAGTTATCAAAATTTCCCATCTAGTACTATTTACTTATTGTGTTTTACGTCTTTAAATGTTTTTTGGGGAAATCTGAATAACAAAGCAGGACTTTTTTAATATTACTACAATTTATGGCACTTTATAGGCCTACAACATGTTATCAGTGTTATATTAAACTAATTATTCATACAAATATAGTTTATTACACGGTTGAGTTTGAATATAAGTTCAACATTAAATTTATTTAACAATAATACTATATTTTGTGCTGAGATGTCATCGTCCCAGCAACAATCATCTATATTGGAGCTGTGCGACTATTTGTTAAGACTAGATTTAACTACAAAATGTCAGAACAATATCAGAATTTAAAAACGAAAATAATATTTTAACTATGAAAATTTTAGAAATTTAACCTGTAATTAATTGCGGCTTAATGTAGTACAAAAATATCAACACATGTAAATTATTCTGTTTATGGAGATACCATTATGAATGTACTGTCAATGACGACAAACAGGAAATCAAAGTTTAAAAATTTAATTTTGTTTAATTAATCAAATTACATTTAATTTTCACAAACTAATGATTTCTTGAAAGTAATAAGTTTCTCATCAGTGCAACAACATAATTAGTATTTAAAGTAGGCCTGTGCGAGTATTCGAAGATCGAGTATTCGAACGCCAAGCTTTTTAGTATTCGGCTCGGCTCGAAAATAAAAAAAGTTAGAAAAAATTCGAGCCGGGCTTTTTACTTCCGACAGTAATAAAACTAGGGATGGGTCGGTTCCCGATACCGGTTCTCGGTTCCGCCGGTTCTTCGCGGAATCGGAACAGAGAACCGATGAGCTAAAAAGTCGGTTCTAGAACCGGACCCGATTGATGTCGAATATTGATGGGTATTCGGCAATTAAAACAACCCCTTTATAGTGGTACAAAACAAAAGAGAAAAAAAGAATATTCACACATTTTCGGTTATTATAAAACTAAACTCTTCGTGTTAGTTTATCTGAACGCGACATACGTTGCAATTTAGCTCGATCGTGTGGCGATGGTGGACGTGAATGCCGGTTTGATGCACTCATTTCATCAGATAATGTAGCCTTTGTAAATTAATATTTATGCCTAAATTATTATTTTTTTACTATCAGTGATTATAACAATCAATAACCCTTTATTATTCATAAAAGTTAAAAAAAATAATAATAAATGATTAAAATAATTACGCAAGAAAAAGTGTCAAATAAAATTATTCGGAATCCGATTAGGCATAATATTTTTTTACGATTGACTAGGATTGCGTTAACGCTCGGAATATTGTATGTTTTGTTTTCTGAACGTTCAATTCGGATGAATTCAGAAATAATCGGAACTTCAACCATCGAAAATTTCATTCAACGGCGTCAGTTTAGTCCCGCCGAAGCCTGAACAACTTGTTAGAACAAAGTAATATCAAGTTAATAACGCTGTGTGTAAATACGTACAGTATTCAGTTTTAGTGCAGAGTTTTATTCATTTTGTTTTAGTTACCGCAATTAGTTAATACAGAAGAGTGCCGATTTTTAGAAACAAATTGGGACTGACGGACTTCTGATAACCAATTTGTTCGGGTAATTAAATTCACTGTGAACTCACTAACGACTGACAGCAGCGGTTGGCCATGCGCTCGGCTGACTCAACAGCGACCGCTGTTCCGTTGAGCGCACAAACTCCCTGAAGTTTACAACTCGGCTGATTATGCGAATAAAAAACTTTAAATTCAGAATTATTACGTGTAGTACTGTAATGTACTTATTTATTTACAGTACATTTCTGCTTTCAGATAATCGACGCTCTACTGAATTAGCATATTAATTTGATTAAGTTTAGTTAGTTGAGGATATGTGGAAACTTAACCGGAGTAGGCTAGTCTTTTCATCGATGGCATCGAAAGTGTGGCAATATTTTATAATAGACGTTGGGAGTGACTTTTTGTCCGTAATTTAACTTAGCTGAATACTTTTATTGAAGTGAAAACTTCTATATATATATCCTTGTGTATAGTATATATGAAGAACAAGGACCGATGACAATGCAATATTAATTTTTTGGGTGTAGTAAGTAAGTGAGCACTGATCATGGTCCCCAGAACACGACGTGATTTTCACCGCCTTCAAAACGTCAGATTGATTTGAAACTTTGCACACTTATCAACTACCGATGACAATGCAATATTAATTTTTTTGGGTGTAGTAAGTGAGCACTGATCATGGTCCCCAAAACACGTTTTCAGGTGTCATTAAAAACTTTATATACAATGTGATTCACGACGATATACAAAAACTTCGGGAGCTCATTAATTTTGTTGGATGTAATAAGTGAGCACTGATCATGGTCCCCAGACTAAAAAATAAGAATGTAAATAATACGCTTTAAAAGCAAACCGAACTAAAAATTTGAAAATAATTGTAATTATTTTATTTATTTATTAACCAAAAAATAAAATGTTAATAAAATCCAGTAGTTAATCAATATTCATTTTACACACTGTAAAATTCGCACTTTTTTTACTCTAGTGCTGTTAAAATTAAGTATTTATCGTTTTAATCCCCGATTGTTACCTAGTACTTACTACATTGAAGTAAGTAATAAGAAAGCTCGGCTCGTCAAAAGCTCGAGTTCGTGAGCTATATAAAAAGCTCGGCTCGCACAGGCCTAATTTAAAGTAATAAAATAAGCATTACCTTCTGTTGGAACCACTTCATGGCATCTTCCTTTGTAAGTCTGTGTTGGAACCCAACAACTCCGGTCTTCCTCCTTCTGTGAGCTACGTTGAAACCTTAGGAAAGATAAAGCAGAAACAAACATATTATTTAGTAAATAGGTAACATATTTTAAACACTTCAGTAACATACTCAGTAAATCTTATATTATAAAAAGGTATGAGGTTGGTTGACAGCTCAATCGAAAGAGCTACAAATTTATAACATTTCACCGCTTACACTACCCATCTATCTCTTATAGAATTCCAGTTATATAAATTCAAAATTTGAAAATTGTATGATCTATCTATATATTATTAAAAGATTTTTATCGAAAACCTATTTCCAATCACCCAGCCTCTCCTATTAGACCGATTTTGATGATTTTTTAATGTGTTTCTTTATACCTCTAAATATGTCATCAAGCATTGAAATTGTTTTTTAATATTCGGTGCCATAAAAATTTCAATTTTATTAAATTTTTTTGGTTTTTTGGATTTATTTTAAAAACTAAAAAAGGTACGATGTTGGTTGACAGCTCAATCGAAAGAGCTAAAAATTTAGAACATTTACGCCGCTTACAGTACCCATCTATCTGTTATAGGAGATTTCCAGTTATATAAATTCAAAATTTTGAATATTGTATGATCTATTGTAATGTACCAAATCCCATCTTACAAATTGTTAAATGGCTTGTAAGTCAAAGACAGATATGTAAACAAACCTAGCCTAACCTATTGTGAACAACCATTTAGCAAAAACCTATTAAAATATTTAGAATCGTCAACTACACTTATAAGAACACAATTTAACCAAAACAAATTAAACTAGAACCACCCTCAGATCAGAAACAATATGTAAATAAATTATGAAACAGAACTAAGTGGATTATCAAACCTGACAACAACTTAGCCTAGGTACCAAATCAGTCAAAAACAAAGCAACACTTCACTAACACTTTCTAACTATTATAACTTATTAAATAACACCACTCAAAAAACATTATATATATTTATTCCTGTAATCATTCTCTATTGTAATCCAAAGTATTGAAATCGAATATAAACATGTAGGCCTATTGAAAACTTCAAGTTATGTAAACAGGCAGCCATTACAAACTAGCACTACGCGAACCAGAAAGATGTATGTAAATTAAATACAGAGTTGAAATTAAAATGTATATTTAGATATAGACCTCAATATATAACCATAATTTTGCAATGTAAATTAAAATTAAGAAGACTATTTATAAACTAGATTAGAGATATTGATAACTACTTATTAAAATAATTATTGTATTAATGTCAACCGAACACAAAAACAATACAATACACATATCAGAGTTATTCTAATAAACGGGACTATTTCATAATTAACGTAAGTTAAATGATGTTTTGTCATTGCACGAATGTCCAATAATTTATAATAATTAAAATACCAAAACAATATTCAAAAGAAAACTGCAAGTTTGAAATATGCGATCGAGTGGATTCAGTCAGATATTTTACGACAGTTTACGACGTTATACCACCAATGTAGGCAGCTGTGTGTGACGTAGCCACCTACAACTTACGCGAGGACCAATAACAAGCATCAACCAGAATGCAACAGTCCTTGCATTCTGAAAACGCCGCTAAAAAGACAGAGATTTGATGAGGAAGAAAACTAACGCTTGGCGTGGGTGGAAAAGAAGCGTCACTTTCAAAGAAGAAACATTGTCCCGATCTCTCATCGTTTATTCCAAAGTGTTTTTAAATATACAAGTGGTAAAATCAGTGCATATATTATCCTACAGAAATTGGTATCTTCTGTAAATCAAATACTTATAAACTTTAGACAATTTAAACATTAAAAACTTTCAAATTAACTTTTCATAAATTCAAAAGGACGCCAATTTTACGATTTTTGTAACTTAATTTTAACTTCATTATTGCGTCAAGTTCAAACAATATTATTCACAGCAGCCGAGTGCCCAACCCGAGAATATAATTAAATTAATTCATTATGATTTATAAAATAGATATATGGACATTTAAACAGTTAACTTGTGTTAGCCTATTTTATATGGAAGCATAGCCGAAGGCAAAATAATTTATGTATTTCAAAAGATTTTTTGAGCACTTACAGGATGTAAAAGATCAACTAACCAATTTTATTATTTTACTGAATAAATTATCTTTTAATTCTTTATAGAATTGTCTTATTTGTGTTTAATTACTTGTACAAAAGAGATATTATAAACCGGCTTGAATTAAGTAGAGTCAGGGTTATTCTATCTGATCAAAGTTTACAATTTTATTATATCCTATAAGGAAGATTATACTATCTATCTATATTATTAAAACATTATATTATTAAAAGATCTAATGGGGTTGGCGTGCGGAGCACGCAGGGGTCTCCCTAGTAATATTTTATACTGTAGTTACACTTTAGTAATTTATGCAGTAAAACGTGAGTAAAGGTTGCAATAGTATAACATTTCTTTAGCACATAAGTTATGACAAAGGTTAGGCCTAGCACATAAGTTATGACTAAGGTTAGCCCTAAGTAGTAGCCTAAATTTGGTACCAGCAAAGTGCATACAAATCTGGTTCATTACATATCAATT
>JAGFPH010001607.1:180822-200659 GCA_018207615.1 Philaenus spumarius | reverse complement strand
AAATACAATGACTAATGTACGCAAAAGAATACGACGCCCGAATATTATTTGCGTTAATTTTATAAAACGCCAGCATTAGAACGCAATGTAATATACAACAGCGTATTTCGGCAAAAAAATCGATGCCCAAATACAAATTGTGCCATTTTATCAACTACCATTGTTCAAATACTATTTAAAATACAATGACGAATGTCCGCAAAGAATACGATGCCTGAATATTATTAGCGCTAATTTTATAAAACGCACTGTAATATAGGGTACAACAGCGTATGTCCGCGAAAAAAACGATGCTCGAATACAATTTATGAACTACTATTGTTGAAATATTATTTAAAATACAATGATGAATGTCCGCAATGAATTCGACTCCCGAATATTATTAGCGCTAAATTTATAAAACGCAATGTACAACAGTGTATACAACTGTGGGTACAACAGTGTATGTTAGCGAAAAAAAACGATGCTCGAATACAATTTATGAAAAATTTATGAACTACTATTGTTGAAATATTATTTAAAATAAAATGATGAATGTCCGCAAAGAATGCGACTTTCGAATATTATAGTGCTAATTTTATAAAACGACGTCATTAAAACTCAATCAATTTAATATAAAACAGCGTGTCAGCGAAAAAACCTATACTCACGAGAACAATAATTTTTTCTTGTTTCTATAAAATACCAGAGTTAAAACTTAATTTAATATACAACCGCTAAGGTCCGCCGAAAAGGTTATATAGATAACACTTGTAAAATTTGGAAAAGCAGAAATTAAATGTCGTTATTTGCAGGAACGAGTAACAAGTAAAACAAAGGCAATTGTCGGGACTCCCACGGAAAACATAAATCACGGGCAACGTAAATCCCGAAAATGTCCAAAATGTTTTACCCGAACTAAAACAAATAGCCTATAATTACGGTATTATACTTTAGTTACCGATCTATACAATTTGTAACTTTTCGTCACAGTAGGCACCCTAATTCTATAAATAGACACGTAAGAAACGAATCCATAAGTGGTTGACCTTGAGCCTACTTTACCTTTATCTGTAGTACAAATAACTAAGCGCATGAATAGTTGAATTCAAATAAAACAAGAAGTGTTTAATTAACAATGATATAAACTAAACTGAACATCTCTCGATATCGAGTTTCGGCTATTGACTCTCTCGATATCGATAAAGAAAAAAAGTATGTGTGGTATCGTAAATCAACCCATCACTAGGACAAAGTGGGAGTTATTATAGATGGATTTACGGCGACCTATTTTGAGTACTTGTGCGAGAGAGAATGAGATAGTAGCGAGGGAGGGCACACTACTTCCCCTTCCCCCTCACACTACCACTTTGTCTTGTCACTTTCCCCAGTTTCCCGTAATGTGGCATGTGGCAAACTAAACCGGGCACCTTACTGCATAGTTTTTTCTCACCGGCTGGCATTTTTTTCTTGACTAATATTTGCTTATTACCAGCCATGTTCCTTACAATGTCCACTCGCATTATTATTAATTATTGAACGATAATACAATGATTAAGTTAATTATATACAATTACAATAAAACAATGTTAACGGGAATATTAAAAGAATATTGTAACTACAGGCATATAAATCATATTTTATTACAGAAATTGTTAATATAATGTTGACCCATTGTTACTTTGTGTAATTAGAAAACAACTCTTTTCACAAAGCCGAGTACAAGAACTGTAGTCTGTTAGAAGATAGTCTCAAATTCACTTGGCCCCACCCCTTCTCTCTTTCCTCCACGCTCTTCAAGGTTTGTCGTCATGAGTCATCTCGGTCTTTCATGAAGCTGCTAGCAAGTTGTAACAGTTTTTTAATTTCAAATACTGTAGTTCCAAAACACATTAACGTGACTCAAAACTTCTTTTATTTTCTTGTGATAATTTCATTCTATGGTAATTTAAAAATGTTTAGATTTTTAAAGATTTGACAACGAAATTCACGGCTTCTTATTCACGGTTTTTTCACGGTACACGAAATTCACGGTTGAGTGGGCACCCAGACAGTACAATATGGATATTGTTTATTACTTCTTTCTTAAAGTGTTTAACACGGACATAAAAAAATGTGAACTGTTCGAAGGGTTCGTTCGTGTGAACGTATGAACAAATTCACCGTAATGTCATACCTAAAAATATAGTAATTTAACTACTTTGAATTATTTAATCATTGCGCATGCGCCCCCAACCACCAACCCGTTGGCATGGTAACGGCCGTCTCGACTTTCAAGAATAATGTACAATAGCCCATATACCTGCTCTGCTTAGCTTCATTTTCATACGCCAAATTGGATTGCTATTAGTTTCGGTTGTGTTGAGAATATTTCAATGTACCTAAAAATTGTTTTAAACAATTTTATTCATTTTCCCGACTTTAAAAAAAAATTATATGTTAATTCCCGACTTTTCCCGACTGTTTTTCATTTCTATGTTAATTCCCGATTTTCCCGACTGCTAGACACCCTGATTTTGGCTCAGAAGGAAAGACATGGAAACTGTAAATTTTTTAGCCAATTCTTTTAAATATATAAAAAGACTATGACAATAATAAGATAAATCAAATTGAAATACAGTAATGCCACAACTTCAATATAAATTAACCCCCAAAGTGGCAGACTGCAGTCTCTCGGGTGCAAATGCAACCCGCTCGAACCTTAGCGAGAATTTGCATAATCGATAATTTAAGCCACTTAAAATCATCCAATCGTAATAAAACTGGCACCATTGGAAAGGAAATAAATTAAACTTTAATTTTTTTTACAACTTTTTCTTAAAACGTATATTTACATACGCAATCATCGCTTTAAAATATGCATATCATGCTACAGCTATTTCCGCGGGCGAATCTGCATACAATTTTACTGTTATTTCCCACTTCTTCAATGTTGAAGCCCCCCCCCCCCAAGATTTTATCTTTCTAATAATGACTTCCAATCAGATGTCACTATTTTACAGGATTTATTCATACAATGTCTGTAAACCCTTGCGAATGGACAGGTTTTCAACCAATGAAACAGCCCATTTGTCAACAGATATTACGACGCCTACTTTATCAAATGTTTTGACAGATAGTTTTACACCATTTTGTAGAGAAAAAACTGACCTTTCTAACGGTGGGAATTGAACTAGAATAAACCAGTTTTTTTTGTTTGTCTAGACAGTAGTGAAAAGTACATGATTAGAGAGATCTGTTGTGATCGATTGCTCCGTCTCATTCCCACGTAATTCAATGCACCCTTCTTGTAAGACCTTTACCGGCCGCAAAATGTCATTTGATTCATGTCATTTTGTTATTCAAATAAAGATAACTCAAACACTTTTGTGAACTAAGGAAAGACAATTATACCGTTCTTTTCTTTGATTTATCCTCTACACTTTGTTATAATAATATTTCATTTTTGGGCAAAGCATATATTAGTAAATTACGTTTCAATCTAGGGATAGGTTTGTTAGCAGTCGTGTATTTGGAACATAAAAACTGTTTTTTCAAAATAAGAAATTTGAAATTGATAAATGTTTTTATACAGTTTAATTTATAACTAAATTACGAAACTTTTTTACACTTACGAAAAAAATACAAAAAAGGTTTACTACTTGTTATGTAGGCCTAAAGTTGAACTTTTTCCTTTCGTTACTGAACATTTTTTGTTTCTTGAGCTAATAACTTTTACAATTTCAAAAGAAACTCATTTTTAGTAGCATATTTGAATTCTTCGAAGTTTCTTCTACAAAAAAGCTATTGAACACTTTTGGATTTGGGTTCATTTACTATTTTTGGCGAATTTTTAAAAATATGCTTGCAAAACGCTATAAACGGGCTTCATAATTTTAGCTTTAACGATGCCAGTTCTAGGGTTAATCACAAAAATCACAAAATGTAGGCCTACAACATTTCAGCATATTGTTATTTATTTACTTTTTTTGTCAATACGTTAAGTTTTATGGGGTTTTAACATACAAATGTAATAAACAAATTTCCCATAGGAAAACAAGCTCTAATGTGTGATTTAATTCTGATATTTTTGAAAACATGATCAAATTTGAGTAATTACAACAGACAGGATTGTTCTCCATATTATTGAATATGACATGTCTAAAAAATATTTCACCAAATTAGCTAGCACAATTAAATTTGAATTACTACAAAATATTATAAACTTCTTTGGAGTGTTTTAGCATTTGATGTTTAGATTTTTGATTATATATAATAAAAAATTATTTCACCCCTTTCTCGGTAACAATAAAAATTAACATTAGTTTTAATTTTTCAAAAATATTATACAATTTTTCCAGTAATTTAAGATTGCTGGACAACTGTTGATATAAGGATGGATGTAATCAATAAATTTAAAAAGATAAAAGTAGAATAACAATGACTTAGTATGGGATATTTAAAATTAATTTCATACTGTAGTTAGTGTTCATGTACAACTTTTTCATGTTTTCAAAGTTTCAGATTTTATCAGGTTCCACAAAACAGATAGGTCTACTATACTTCAAAGCTTAACCTTGAAAAGTTTTAAAAGTGCATTTGAAGTTAAGTAAATAATAGGACTTTGTAGTCCTAAGTTTTAATATTACATAAAATGCAACAAATGAAGAAATTTAAAAATATTCAAATCTCAATCCTGATATGTTTTTGTATTTAAACTACATTACAAAAGTGTGATCTTGTAAGGGTTCAGTTTTAATTTTAAGATATGGAACTCTATATAATTATTGACACTATTGTGCACAACAGGTTTAATTTATGCCTTTAACCCTTTGAGGAGACATATGACATGATTTCATTTGTTCTGTATAGGAGTGGAAGATTTCATATTTTGACATGCTTCCAGAGTAAGAATTTTTTTTAAACTTTGTTTACTATATCCATTTTTAACACATTTACAACTTTAAAATGAGTTTTAACACATTTATTGGTTTAAAATGATTCAAAAATAGAGTTCGGGTTTTGTAAAAGTAATCCCATTATTTGACATGATTTTTATACAAACTAGGAACACTGAGAATTAAACACTTAGAAAAATTAGTTATTGATTTATTATAAAAATTCAGTTATAAAAAATAAGCAGCTCACAAAGTAGGCCTGTACGAGTACTCGAAGTTCGATTACTCGAACGCCGAGCTTTTTAGAATTCGGCTAGGCTCAAAAATAAAAAAAGCTCGAAAAAATTTGAGCTGAGCTTTTGACCTCTGATAGTAATAAACATCATAACTACGTCAATGAAAATGGCACCAACTACTTAAGAAACAGTGTAGGCCTACTACTTATTTATTTTCCTTAACAAATGTTCTCATCCTGTCCTTGTTTCATCTGAAGAGCTAAAAAAAAAATACTGCAAGGTGTGAAGAAGACGCACGAAGCAGTAAAGGACAAAGGTGAAGAAACGGTTGAAATCACAGCTGACTGAATTGTGCTACGCTAGAAGAAAAATAATGCAACTATCACTGCTCTGCTGTTGCCTGTTACCGCGGTAGTAGGTGACCAAAGAATCTATTAGTTTCGTCATTTAGTGTGAGTACGAAATAGCTCTGTTTTCTTTACAAACACAGAAGTTATTAATCTGCCGAAAAGTAACAAAATAAAAAAAATTATAGAGTGAAAAAGTATTACAAAAATAATATCGAAAAGTAACAAAGAATAACATTATGATATGAAAGCCGGTAACAGTTACGTTCTTGTTATAAAAATCGCTGAAAAGTAACGGTGATTTATCGTTGCCTATGTATTCGCCAATAATAGGTTTTGTTGTCTTTCGTATTTTTGCCACCATGACCAACAAAATTACCCCGCCACTGCCCACAAGCGAATCAAATATTAATTACTGTATTCCACTTTTATGAACGTAAGGCATTTTTTTCGGTATATTATTTTCTGCACAATAGTTCGTCCTCTAAATAGTATACAAATGTTGAATGTTATTCTCTCTATTAACATCGACTGAAACCAGAGTCAGCATTTTATAATATTTTGTATACTCGAGATTTAGTTTTCTTTCAACGTGATTAAATCAAGGCCTATTTAACTTTGGTTAAATAAATATTATTTGGTACGTACGTCTTACATGTTTGCTTCCCACGTTAACATTGCCTTTCCTTACCGACAGTATAAAATCGGGTCAGTTGAGTTTTACCCACTGGCCACTTTACAATCCAAACGAATCAGGCGCCGAATATAACCTGTTACTGTATAAACAAAGACGAAACGGTAAACTCGCCGGTATTATTGTTTGACGTTTTGAAGTTTTACTTCGGCTCGCATTAAAATGCCGAAGTATTGAAATCATGCGATATTTTTTTTGTATGTGTCTGTCTGTTGTATGTCTGTCTGTATGTATCTGTCTGTCATATCGTACACAACACGATATGTGCACTTGCAGATGTTGTAGTAAACAAAATCTTCATAATTTTACTGTGCAGAATTGAAAAGCTTGTGAGCTTTCTAGCATGAATCGTAACGGGTCGGGGTCACGTTTTTGGGTCAAAATTTTGAAAATACAGTGTGGGTATCGTTCATATGTTTTTGAACGCGGGAAACCCGATTTTGACAGTTAAAGAATCATAGCTCGTTGGAGTCACGTTTTTGGAGTCAATATTTTGAAAATACAACTTGTGGGGTATTATTTTATATGTTTTTGGGTATGGAAAACCCGATTTTGACAGTTAATGAGTTGTAATACGTCGGGGTTACGTTTTTGGGGTATTTTTAACCATGTGGGATATCGTTTTATATGTTTTTGAATAAGGAAACCTGATAGGGAAAAACACGAGCCGAAGTCTCAAAAAAGTGTTCCATCTTTTCATCTTGTTTGTAAAGAAGTGATTGGCGTAATGTTATCTTGCCTACTGTATACTGTATATAGGCCTATTTGTTTACTAATGCTGTTAAAATTAAGTATTTATCAATCCAATTCCGGATTGTTACCTAGTACTACACCTAATTAGATAGTAAAAAAGCTCAGCTCGTCAAAAGCTTGAGTTTGTTAGCTTTAAAAAACTCAGATTGGCTAGGCTCGAATTCAAAAATCTAGGCTCGCACAGGCCTAAAACAAAGTAGTCAAACAAGTGAGCAACTGCGGGACTGAAGAATGAAGCAAACAAAGCGATGTGGCAGTTTTGTGCACACAATCTCATTATAGTGCAATAAAGTAGCAACTATTGCAACAAAGACACTTTTACAGTTCATATCTACACTCTAGTGGTGAAATAACCAACTGTTTTAGTCGTAATAGAAACTCGTTCCCATTGCAATCAGAAACGTCATGTGATGTGATTACTCCTTTGAGCAAAAACTTAACATAAAAGTTTAAATTAGCTTACTTTAAGTCCTCGTTCAAGGATTTCTTCTGCCTTAGCCCCTCTAACCGTGCAATGAACTGCAATTTTTTCATTACGACGGATACCAAAAGAACGTACAGTATAACGGGCCTTAGAGAAAACCGGTGTTTGTCCGGTTAACTGTTCCAACACCTGTAAATAAAAATTCAAGTAAATAATATTTCTTCTTCTATCCACATAGGTTACATACAACATTTTACCTAACTATGTTTAAAACAAGTTACATAAAATGGAATTAGGCTACAAAGTACAGTTATGGTTAATTCTAATAAAAAGCATATTAGGTGTTGGTAATTGTTTTTAATTACTTTATTCTAATTAGATTTTTTGCTTAGTAAAAATATTTCCATTAGTTTAAGATAAAATTATCACTATGAAATGAATAAAGTGAATGCCTAGAATTAATTTAGATACAAAACAATAACCGAATTAGATAATTCCATCAAATGCAGTCATTATAACGTGTTAACTAAAACTACTCTCAAACCCAAAACTCATTGTGATGTATCGAAAACTAGAGAAGCCAACAACTAATCAGAGAAAAGTATGCCTAGGGAACGAAATATAAACATTGCTTCAGCAGTGTTAGCTTGGTATTGGAACACAGTTGATTGTTATAACAGTGTGTTAAAAGTACAAGTTGGAACATTCTCTAATGGTATAACTTCTAATTTTCTCTCTTCAAAATGTTCCACTTGTTGGGCATCAAATTATAATATTAGTAAAACTTCTTTTTTGTTCAATTTATGCTAAAAGTTAATGTTAATTTTAAAACTACTACTACTTAGCTGAAGAAATAAGTACTAACTCCTTTATGGTTTTTATTTTACAATTTCTTTACTTTTTTGTTCTTTTTTACAATTTTATATTTGCTTCAGAACACAATGAATATTATTTTATACTATTATTTTTTTTTTTAATAAGACTATCTCGGGTTAGAAACCCTGGCTGTCTTCTTGCTGTTAAATAAGCAATCTCAAATTTACCACTTACAACTAACATACATGAAATACTAAACTAATTTATAAAATTCCTAAAACTAAAATATTAAAAGTCCAAAGTGTGTGAAAAGTTTGATCTAGATTTAAAAAGTTTATAAAGTTTATATTGATTTTGCAGTTTTAATTTGGATGCAGTGTTTTTAAAAATGGATATATTTTTTGGTCAGGTATTACCTTCAATATGGCCTCTTGCCTACAAACTGTTTTCCTTGAAATTTACTACCAGTATTGTTTTAAGTTCCCACTTCCCTGGGACTTATAATTCGTTTCTTCCTCCAAGTTACTTGTACTATTTACTTTTTTGTACTTTACTACTCTTGGGAATATAAAATTTTAAATACTTTTGAAATACGTTTGAACTGGATCAAGACTAAAATCAGAGTGGTTATTTTCGCCGAATATCTTTGTAACTCCCTCCTTAACAATTGAAAAAGTGCCTTCGATTTTCGTTTGCGCTATTTAGCCGAACATGGCATGTCGTAGTTGTAATAGTTTTTTTAAAACATACTTGGTCGTATTTATTTTAATGTAATTGTTTATTTTCACTTTCCTAATTGTATATATCCACCTTTTTAAATGTTAATATTGTTTTATTCACTTAAAATATCCAATTCATTTATTTTATATAAATATACACTTGTATTCTCACACTTGATAATTTCCACACAGCTGTTCCGCTGCTTGGTTGCGATTACCGAAAAGAAAATATATTAACCCGTTAGCATTGCTAACCTGTCTTGTTCACATTATATTTACAGACATTTGTTTTGAAATCCCTAACACTTTGGTTAAACTAATTTACAATGATTTTACTTAATTTCTAATATTTCTTATGCTAAAACATAAATGAATTTACATCGTTAAGAACTGTGAAAATGTTCTTGTCAACATAGGCCTAGGCTATGTTAAATTTTACTCAGTTTGTTTAATATTTTGGATAAGGTAAGTTTACTTTTAACTTAGATGTTATTGTTTATGAATTTTAGTGTTTATTTTAATTATTTAATAGGCCGAAATCCCAAAGTTGTTTGAATTTATTTATTTAGGTTATCTTGTATAAAAACAAAATTTTGAGGTTAATATGTGAAACTTACTGTCCACAGTTCTTTTAATTTTCCAGCCAGACTTCTTTACCCTTGATTTTATATTTTCAATTTATTCTAACCCTTTCAGTTGCTTTAAAATGTTACAACTATGACAATAATTGATAATTACTTCCTTACTGAGCAAAATCTTATTTTCTTAATCTATTTTTTACATAAAATCTAAAAAAAAAACTAACACAAAATGTCTGGAGTTTAATTAGTTGAAATTGAGTTTAACATAAAATACAATAAATGTTTAACGTTAGCTTTGAGTAGAAATGTTATAGTTTAAAGTTAAAATGACAAATTGGGTTAGGCCCAACAACAAATATTTCTTCAATAATCAGATTACAGTTATTATTGACACACAAGAATAATAGAAATATTATAAATAATACATTAACTGTTCTTGGATTATCCAAAACATAAAGTCGCTATTATATACTATTACTTTTCTTAACTACAGAAACAATGATATATCCTTTTATAACAATTCAAACCCTGTAAATGAAACTTTGAATAACCTATAGTAAAATACATAGAGTTAGGCCTAGTTAACCAAAGACAAGTATCTATATATACATATTCGATTTCAAATGAACTAACCTCAATGAATTAATGTACTAAAATAAGTAATACCAATGTCCTGATCGCTTAAGGTCTAATCCAAATTAATAGAATCATTTAACCATATGAAATTCTTTTAGGTTAACTCCAAGATGTAAGCCTAAAGTGCTATGCAAATGGAAAACGATGTATTTTGATAACACAAGACACTCACATATCGAAGTTGGATACAATAAGTCATATTATAGGGGATAAACATTAAACTTTTATTAAAAGTCAATTTTAAATCATACCTAACACTTGAAAACAAACATCGTTGAACTGTTTTGTTTATAAATAAAACCACGTGACTGACTGGAATATACGAGTCGGCCATTTTGATAAATTCGTTGCTAGGCAACCGTTACTAGGAGACAAAGATGACGTCATAGTCATTGCAATGTCTAATCTGATAAACAAGAGGAGGAGAAATAGTTCCGTAGAAATATTCAAAACATAATTATAATTTTGTAAAGTAAGTTAAGATATTATGTAAAATAAATTAAGTAAACAATTTTATTATGTAAGAGAGGAGCAATATATTGTAGAATAATAAATTAACCAATGTGTAAAAAGGTACAGTCAAGTAAAGCGGATTAAAATTTTTATAGTCTCAACCCCAAAAACCGTGTAAAAAGGACGAATCAGAAAGCTCAATCCATACGCGCCTAGAAGACAAACTTTAAAACCGACGCTAAAAAAATCGAATGTGGACGCCAAGATATATAGATGTGTTATTGTGATCTCCAGTTTTAAAAAGTGATATAAAAGTAAAAATTATGTTTTCGGACTAACAAGAACTACTAAAATGATAAGTATAACCTGGTGAACATAATGAACTAAAAATTTTAATAATATTCCAACTCTAACTATTTTAAAAGAGCTTCAAACTTTCTCAAGAACATCAAAAAGACTTCTAAAATATTTAGTTATCTATTCTATACCTAAAGGACATATTATTTTGTGTAGTTAATCCACATAATTAAACTTCAAAATTTAAGACGTATTTACGTATAATCTAATTGGAAGAAGCCAGCACGACCACCCTACCCCGAGAGATACATAATATATTCACCACAGAATATAGAATTATATTTTATGAACCATAAAAGACCTTCTGAGCATTTTTTATGTAAATTATTAAATCAAGAAAACAATTGTAATTACAGTGGAACTTGGTTATAACAGCATCGGCTGTAACGTCAACTCGGGTTTAACGTCACATTTTATACAGACCGGCCAAAATTGAACATTTTATGTTGTACGAAAACCCGTTTATATCGTCAACAAATATCGCAGCGCTCGGCTATAGCATCAAAAATTTTGCGATTCTTAGGTAGCAAAAGTGGTAGTGTGCTTGTATTATGTCCCAAAGTTCATAGAAACAATGTGTAGAAACAACAAAAGCAAAAACAGGTCACAAGCCGGACGTTGAGCTGGTGACGGGATGAAACTCTTTTGTGTAATTGGTGTCTCGAGGGGGCGGGGGCTGTCCCGCATACCTGGGTCTTATCCCTTCCCACCCCTGCATTCTACAAGGTCAATGACTGTGGTGACACAGGCACACTGTACTGTATTGTTTGTTTCATTAGTTACGGTTGCACAACGGAGAGAATTTATTTTTCTGAAAGGACCGTTCAAAAGAAGATCACAGATTTTTTTTCGACTGTAAAGTAAGATTTTTATTATAAAATATTTAATTGTGAAAACGTATCATTTTTTTATTAATGTTTTTTTATTATACTATTCCAATGTACGAGTAGATTTCAATAAACAGTGTTGTACTGTATATAGCAGAACATTTGCGTTTTTACTTTGTCCTTTCACTCAGATTTAAGGCTGCTTTTTTTATAACGTCACTTGGATATAACGTTAAAAAACTTCCGGTCCCTTTGATGACGTTATAACCAAGTTCCACTGTATATTGTAAGTTTAACCCCAATAAATGTGAATTTGTAACCCGTTTTTCATTCAGTTTTATACAGAAATAGATAGAATCTTAGTGACTTATATTAGAAGTTATTCCAATTGCAAGTTGTATCAGAGAAAATAATTATATTAGAGTTATTCCAAAAATTTAGTAAATTCTTAATAATAAAAAGAAAAGAGTGTTGTAGTTTTGTACTTTCACAGGGTTGGCTAGCGAAATTCCTGACTTTTCCCTGACTAAATTACTGTTTTCCTGACCAATCTTAGAAAAAGCACAAACAAAACGATGCTAATTTTATTTTAGTAACTTAAATCGGTCAAATTATACTAGTGGGGCAAATCAATTTTTACGAAATTAATTAAATATTTAATTAAACACAGTAATATTATAACAGATCAATATTTAAAACTATCTATGTTACTGTACCCACCACCAGCAGATGCAAATTACACATTTATGACTAAATATTAAATTAAACAATTAATTAGGCCTACTCAAATTATATATTATAACAAAAGAAATAACTAATTGGTTTATGTAATCCAACTACCAGTTACAGATTTGCATTGAACATTTAATTTAATACGAAGATACCCAAATTCGAAAACATTTAAATAATAAATATAACATTTTTCAAAACAGCACGCTAGAGAAAGGTTTCAAGGTCAAAGCACGTGCGGCAAGTGCATTGGTTCAAGCTGCCACTATCACTCCCATAATTTGCCGTTAATTGTTTTTTGTATCAAAATACACAGTTTTCTTATTGTTTAATTTAGAAGTTCATCATATCTTTAATGTTTATTTTCTCAATTAAAAATCGGATTAATCTATTTTTTAACTATTTTCCAAAGAAATCTTATCTTTCCATGAGCTTAACCAAAATTCCTGACTTGGATAAATGGATAAAGCAATATTTAATTTGCTCTTTACTCTGGATTCCTTTAATAGCAAATAAAACACTGCACTTGTTATTGAATCACACTTTTTAAAGTTTCTTCAAGTGATACTTATTAGTTCATAGTTAATTTTCCAGGATGCAAATTTTTGTATGGTGAAGTATATAAACATGAGACAAGTTTAGAAGCTCTTTGTTGCCCAGCTGTTTTTTTAACCATCTCCTCTATTAACTTCCCACCTTCTACATCGTCGTCGGCACTTTTGGGGATGTATTTATGTTATGAAATGTGTTGAAAATGACTGAATATTTTATCTTAAAACGTGTTATTTTGCTAGTTTTGTGATCGCGGCATTTACACATGACAATTATTATATTTTTACCTTACATTTCTAGAATAAATAACTTCTTTTACTAAAATAATATTTTTTACAAACTAATTTAGCCTACATGACTTTTAATCACCTACGTATTAGGCAATTTTATTTATTTGAAACAATGTAATTCAGTCGTTCAATGAGATCGTTCATTCTTTTTGAGGGCATGTCGTTTTATCGAGGAGAAAGCATCTTGTGAGCGGCATTCATCTTGCATCTTTATTTAAATGTCCTTTATTCCATAAATATTTAATTATCTGTACTCTCTTGGACTTTTCTCAGATGAGATATTAGATGTAAAATTTTACATTCGTTCTATAGGCCACGTTAGGTTTTGCCGTCTTGCTTTCGTTTTATTACTCTGTTCTGCCTGCAACACTAATAATACAATAAACATTCCACACCTAAAGTTGTGTCATCCAGCTTTATTTTCTGGGAAATATACGTTAAACAATCAATGTTTGAGACTTCGGCCAGTTACAGTAATATAATCTGTGTAAGAGAAAAAAAACTCTGTTGTTCCATCAGATAGGCCGGTTAAGAGGGGTTCTACTGTATAGAGTGATGTTATATAAAGGCTCCACAACATGGGCTTTAGAAAAATCATCCAAAAGTGGAAATTAATAATAAACACTCAAAAGATAATGTTGTAAATGTATAGTACATAAAAATTTAATAGCCTATAAATTGGAAGGTAATATTTCGGGAACTGGGTTAATCTTTTCAAGCAAGTAAAAATAACAAAAAAAACTTGACATCTACTTTATATGTCCAGGAACTCATTACATACGGTAGGCCTATGTCAATTTTAAAGTTTTTCACATCATTTTCGAAATAGATGAGATAGATAAAAAAATCTTACCTTTGCAGCTCGAGTAAGCCTGTCACCAGATTCTCCAACACAGATATTTAAACATAATTTACGGATGCGAACATCCCTCATCACATTCTTTGCTTTGTCCTTAACATCCTTCTTGGATGTTTTCTTGGTTGGTGCAGCTTTCTTCTTTTCCTGAACAATTAAAAAATGTGATTTAATACAATCTTGAGTTTTTTGTGTTTAGAAAATTATAAGATGATTTAAAATATTGACGATTGGCCATTTTGCTACAGCATAAGAAATATTCATGGCCTTACATTGTTGACAAATATGGCAATAGTAGGCCTACAACGTTTAACAAGTTATGTAGATTTGCTTAATGCAAATTAATATTAAGACTTTAAAGCATGGACTATAACTTAAGATATGTAAATATATCTATTAAGTACGTAATAAATATTTGAATGTAGAAGTACATTGTTCAATTATAACTGCAACGTAAAACATTATTCTCTATGGACTGTGAAAGATGCATTATGTTTAAATAGGCCTAGGCCTACTCATAAAGTTTTACTAATACAAATTTAATACAAAGAAAAAAATGTTAGCATTTATGTATGATGAATTTGAGTCAAATAAAATGTATATATAGATTGTAATAATTATAAAATTATTAAATATAATAATGTTTTAAAAACCTAATATTTTCAACATATTATGTACATTAAACAAATCAAAAGTTTTTGCACATTAAAGTATTTTTCCAGAATTTTTAATTTTCAATATAAAATGTAAAATGAAGGCAAAAGTTTGGTATATCACTACTTGTTCTACACACATCTGGGTTGTTAACCTATGAATACGTTTTAAAAACATATTTCAATGTTATTAAATACAAGGCGTATTAAAGAAGGTGTGTGCATCGAGGAGCGTGAACTCGTCCGGCCCGCGCAGCTACGTCACGTGATACACACTGAACCAGCAGTTCCGAGTGCAATTGTAATCTTTTGCTCAAACTGCGAATTAAATACGTTATGGTTGTCTAAAAATTATGTTTTTGGTATCGGTGGAAAGGTAATAAAGTGAGCATTAAAATGATCTATGTCCATGGTCAAAAATGTCTAGGCGTATAATTTTGAAACAAGCCTAAATCTAATATACGGGTTTGATTGACATAAAAACTACCCTAAGTGAGGAAGTTTTTTACTATTACTTTCGGGAGGCATTTAAAGACATAGAAATGTAGAGAATAAAATGTAGTAAATACTGACATCAATTTTTTTATGAAAGTTATAGCTGTCCTACCTAATAAGTTTGTAATCAGAACCATAGTTGCTCGCTTCTTGTGGTGATTGAATGTACGCTAATCTAATTTGTTATTAGTTCTCATTTCTCTTCGTTATTTATTATTCACATTGTTGTGAACAGGTAAATTTTGTTTAATGTATAAATATGAATTTTTAAAGCGTTAACAAATTTAAGTAGCTCTATAGGGTAAAACCTTTTACCATCAATAAGATGGTGATTTTTAAAATTAATTGGTTTTGTTATGTTTACTAGGCCTACTATTACTAGTAGGCTACTAAATTTACTTTTCAAAAATCGAAATTATCTGAAATTGTGATTGTTTAGTTGTTTAGTTAGCCTACCCAAGGATAAATAATAAATAAAAATTAATATAAACTAATTTTCAATGAAATAATTAAAACAAATAGTAGTCTAGGTGATAATTAAAAGTCATGGTGAATACAACATTGAGTTTTATTCTACTATTAACCCTAGATTACATATGCCAAAATTGTGTCACGGGATTACTTATGCATCGTAAATTTGACTACTAACAAATATTAATTTTTTTTTTACTGTACTAAAATAATTGTGTAATTATTTTTTTTTAAATTGTAATTGTATCCTAGCATATTTTAGGGCTATATATATATTTTAAAAGTGTTATACATCAAATAAATAAAATAATTTGTACCACCAATATTTTATTTTTGTTACTCTTTAAAATTATTTAATAACATACAACAGCATTTTATTTACGGCTTAAATTCTGTCCACTTCGAACCTAAAACAATTTGTATACTCTAAAAATATATGTTTTAACCGTCTAAGGGTCAGGCACATTTTTACTGCTTGTACACTAGTCATTATCACTTAGATAGAATGTAGGCCTATCCTATTCAAGTAAAGTGTACACTATTATACATTTTATTGCTCAGGAAAGTATGGAGAACATTGCCATGTAAACAAAATATTTTAACAAATTTCTCTAACTATTTTTGCGTTTCAAAAAAAAAAAAAAAAAAAAACAAATTGGCAAACCAAAGTTTTAAAAGTAAGGGTTTTAGAAAAATACTACACAATTTTTTTAGTTATAAATCCAACATATAAATAGGGGAAACCCCTGCGTTCTCCGCACGCCAACCTCGTTGGAACCTTCTAACACATAATCATTTTATGTTTTCCTTATAATAATTGTTTAGGATTCATAATAACCCCAAAGCTAAAATGATAAATAATGTTAAATGTTCAAATCAAATTTTTCGTATATTTTATAACAGCACTTATAATAAATGTTAAAAGAACCAGCAAGGCTCAGGTCTATTCTTTAATAAAAACCTAACCTTAAAGTTAAAAATACAAATAATTCCTTCAAAGTATGAAATCAGCGGTTATGAAAATATTGGAGCAAACAGTCATTTTATTCAATTGGTCGCTGTGGTAATGAATGTAAATACATGTGTTGGTTCATCATTCTAGGTCTAACCTAAGATTTTTTCTGACTAAATTTACAAATATTGAAATACAAAATGTTTTTATTAAAATGAATTATAGCCTATGTTAATCAGGAATAGTGTAGCTTTTTATTTCGTAGATCAAAATTTCTTGGGAATCGATGAAACCTTACTCGTAAAAAGCTGTCTTTTTTGTTTGAGTTACCGCAGCCAAACACGGCACAAAAAGGCATTATAATTAATGGTTACAATTAATTATAAGAAATGTTATTACAATAATACACTATGTTGCCTACAATTAATGACATAATTTGACGTCAAAAGCTTGAAGGTCGTACAGGTTTCGGCGGTAAATATGACAAAGGAGTCTAGACTGGAGCTCCGACTGTGTAGCACTCTACGTCACGGGTAGGCTGGAGTGGAGGGAGAAGCTGCGCATGCACACACCTTCTTTAATACGCCTTGCCATTAATAGGCCTTGCCACAAACTATAGGAAAATTATATTTTGACTTTACTGTAGGCCTAGGATATGTAAATAAAAAAATTTTAAAGTAGGAATCATAATAAAGTGTAAACCTAGATACAGAGTGAGTTTTACTATTGGGCTACTGGCATAAACCAGTATTATTTTAATAAAATAATTTTTATTATAATCCACAACAAAACCTAGCCTAAACACTCTTTTTCTTATTAAATTTATAAATACTTGAATTAACTGCCACTACAAGTAGCCTATTGTTAATAGTTCATAAAGATAAACATAGGCTAGACCTAAACTTACATTGTTTAAACTGTAAGAAATGGATGGGTTGGTAGAACTACTTATTTTTCTAAAAAAGGGTTGTTCGCTGATTACGCTAAATGCTATTTAAGTTTAGGTAGGGGCCTATAGCCTAGTAAACATTTGCCAAAAGTAAGAGTAGTAAGATAAAAGATAGTCTATAGGAAATAAATATCCACTCAGAATTACCATTTGAACAAAGTCATAAATTTTATTATAATTTAAAAACATATTTTGAAATTGAAGTGTTGCACAAGGACCCTGGCCTATGGACTACTATATACTCATGGTGAATAATGTGAAATAAATATAATAGGCCCTACCCTATAGTGATCATTATAAATTAGGAATAAGCATTGACACAAGTAAATCGATATTTACCAACAATGTCAACAATACAGACATTTCATCAATGTTGAATGATATTGACCCTCAAAATATTGATGTTTTTCGAGGTAGCCTAAAACTTTGATTAGCCTCAAATATACATAAAGTTTTAATTATTAGCCTCCTTTCATTCAATATTAACACTTGAATTATTTAATATAGGCCTAGGCTATGATGAATCATTATTCACGAGTATTTGAATATTAGTAGGCCTATGTTGTTACCAAAATTATAGCCTATTTTCAAAAGAAATCATAGATGATTTTATTAGAACATAAAAATAGCCAAGGCTATTAATAAATGTTTAATGAAGTTTTAAGAATAATAATGCATTCACTTCAACATTTTACTCCTACTGCAATGTTTTGATAACATAATGATAAGTTTCATATACCGGTACTTGAACTACATTGAAACATTGTTATTATGGAGCGAATTTACTATACGACCCTACACCCACAACAGAAATACAAGAATTAAAAAAAATATAGCCTGAAATTCTAACTTACAGTACATTTACCCTACCTGTATTCAAAACTTAACAATATGTCAAACAAGGTCGTCGTCTGCAAAAATATCAGTCGAGGGTCGTATAGTAAATTTATATCGTTATTTTTTTAACGGATCACATCAAGAGAAATTTGCAATGTTTTAATAAAAATGCATATGTTGTTTTATTTTTATGTTCTAATAAAAATTGCTAGGCCTATATTTTAAAAGCAACACATAGGCCTAGGCCCTAGGTCTAGATGTTTTTAATAGAAATACACGTTGAAAGTCGCAACGTTACTATTCGACTCTATGCTAACCTTTGGCAACAGAAATACAAAAATAATTTTTAAAATACCTAAAAGGTTCTAACCTATTTAGTCACAGTATGTTTTACCTGTATCCTTCAACATTTAACAATAGGCTAGAATGTAAAACAACGTCTTGTCTGCAATAATATTAGTTGAATAGTAAAGTTACACCACGTTGCAATTATAACATAATTAAGTTTTACCAGTAGGCTACCGTGTATCAAAACAACAAATGAATAGACTTCACTAAATGGAAAACAACAAATGAATAGGCTACACTAAATCGAAATCATCAACATCAATAATATTTCATTTCCAGTAGGCTACTGTAAGCGATACATAACCATACACAAGTAATAACATAGGCCTAGTTTAAGTTAAGCGATAAAAACATCCAATTTTTAAAATAAACTTGTTTAATTTTAAATAAGACCCAAACTTTAATTTATATTACAAAAATTAGCCTAAGAAAATAAAATAAATAAATAAAACATCTGCCTACAATTCATTTAAATTTAAACTGCAAAAAGCTAGCCTACTTTCAGTACACATAGGCCTAGACTAGTTCTAGGTTAACCTCAAAATCATACCTAGAGCATAATACATTCTAAAAACGAAGTACAGCATGCTTTTAAAATATCAGTTCTTATCGAAACATAACCATTAGTTTGACCATTGCCTAAAATTTATTTCTAATCTTCAAACAGTTTCCTAAAAAGATAAACTAACACAAACAGTGACCATGCCTACAAATTTCAAAAGGAAAGAAAAGAAAATCCTCCATTAAAAACTTACTACGTTCAATCTCTATAAATATGTTATAAAATATATTTTCAATCATTTAACTCATACTAAAGTAAGCAATTTTTTAGATGAAATTAGATATATTTTACAAATAATAATTCCTATCAACTCACCGCCATGTCAAATCCTTAAAGAACCAATCCGGATACGGAACAAACTGAACTAATTAACAATGAACGAAACTTTTACCTCTACACACAGTGACACAGATCAAACTTTATGCTAACTGTTCCATCTTTGAT
>JAGFPH010001607.1:152678-174878 GCA_018207615.1 Philaenus spumarius | reverse complement strand
ATTTCTAATAACTAAAATACTAAAACATATTCCTGCAAAACATAACACGGGTCACATACTTACATACACACACACACACACACACATACATACAGACAGGGTGACACCCTCTCGAGAGTGGTCAGGGAAGATTCCTAGGACCTCAATACGTCGAGATCTGATGAATACTCGATTTTCGAAAAACGGGGTGAAACCAATAACTTCCCGATTTTAGAAAATTTTCAATACAAAATTTGTCTGGTTTTGTTACTAATTCTCTAAGTTTGTTGCAAAAATTACGCAGAAGGTGATTTTTGCACTCAACCTTTTCTACGGTTAAATTTTTGTACGGCCGTTTATCAAGAATTTCCTTGTAAACCCTACTATCACCATCCCCTATAAATCTATAAATTTATATTTTGAACATTCACATGCCTAATAGGATCATCTAGATAAAGTCAAAAATCAATTGGTCTGGGAAATAATTGTGCACGAGATAGATCTGCCTCGTCATACAAATTATAAATACACTAAACAAGTGCAGGATTTTGTACTAATAGGAAATTTAAAAACCCTAACTACCAGGAACCGCGACAACCACAGGCTTTGTTTAATCAACCCGGCAGATCAAAAGGTGTTACATAGATTATCAATTAGTTTACCGTTTCATAAAAGAGTAAACAAACTACAATATTGCTGACTTCCCTTTGATTGCAATTCTGAGGTTTTATAAGTAGTAAAATCTACGTAAAAGAAAATGACACAGGAAGTCTTGTGCCAATTAAATGAAAAAACATAACTCTTTTTTTTTCAGAAATAAAAGGTAGGCTACGCCTGAAGCTTGTAAAATACTATTAACAAAATTTGTTAAAACCAGTATAAGGTAGCGAACAACATTAAACCAACATTAACCTAACAATACGAAAATATGAAAAAGTATAGCCTAAACAGATTTTGATTTATTATTATAAATTTCGTGGTACACAAATAAACTTTAATCTATAATTATTTACCTGCAATAGGTAACCTAACTATTATGGTGATAAGTAGTTATTTCAAAATATGGGTATAGGCTACTAATAAGTTAAACATTTTAAAAGTAAACAATAATCATTTTTGCAAATCAATTATGTAGTTACTATTATGAAATAAATGTCTGTAAAATTTACGAACAGTTTTGATTTGATAAGATGTATTTTGAAGATTTGTAGTTTAGCAAGTGAACAGAATATACAAGTAAAATACAAATATTAGTTCTGTTGTAAATTATATATTAAATAATCTTCTAGAAACAAAATTTGTCATTCATTCGAAAGTTTTTAGGCCTAAACTGAAGGAAGAAACTATAAATGTAACAAAAACTGTATTTTAGGCTTAGTTAAAAACGAGTTTCAGACAGTTCGAATTTTGTTGAATAATATAAAAATATTACTCTATAAATTAATTTATAAATTATATACAATGAGATTGTATGCAAGACCTAACTTTTATTTTACCAGTATGTTTTTAGTCCTGGAGGTAAACGCCTCTTCTTTTTTACTGCAGAGAGATTCAAGGCCTTCCCTTTTCCTTTTCTTAGTCTGTTTTTTAGAAGGCATAGTACTGTATTAGCAATTATTGGTAAAAGGCAGATAATAAAGGCCTAATCTTAGTGACAAAAAGAAAATGAATAAAATACCTAAACACTAACAACTGTTGATTTCGCAGTAATCAAACAAAATCGAATTCGGTCCGTTTGAATTAATATTGACAGTGTCAAACTCTTTTTTTACAAGAAAATACAATAAGGTCCAGTATAACACAATCACTTATGATTCATAATAATATTATTTGTAGTTGTTGTACTACTGCATAAAGTCTACGGAGGGATAGAAAGGTGGGGGACAGGAGCAGGAGGGAGAGTAGGGGTAAACAGCACTGGCACAACCTATTGCAAAATCCTTGAACTACTACCGACTTGCACAAAAATTATTCTTTGAAATAGGTTAACTAAACACTCTTAAACACAAAAATGGAAATAGTATGAATTAAAACAATTCAATAGTTCCCAAAACGAAATCACAAGCTCTCGTATCATATAAATTTTATTTTTAAAATATACATTTTGAAGTATGTAAAAACGGAACGAAAAACACGTATTTTTTCTTATGGGAAAAGCTAAATTTGATTTCCAATTTTTGTACACATGTTTAATATAAAATGATTAAAACTATTCAATAGAAATGTTTACTAGATTTAGTTGTAGATAACTATTTGGACAAAATCTTGCTAAAAGCCTTAGTTTCACGGTAAATAACAAATTAAGATTCACCTCCTATGTTAATAGCGCTGTCACTTTCACAGCGCACTAAAGTTGGTATGCATGGCTCTTAATGTACAAAATAGGCACCAATTGTACAAACAGGTAATGTTATGTGAGTATTAGCGTAGATCATGAATAATAAAATAGATCTTGCATGCATACGGGGGCTGTGCCGAAAAAAAGGTTGTCGCGAAAATAGTGCATGATCGCGCCGCGAGGTAGCGCTAGGGAGAAATCATTGGTAGCATTGGTGTTTCATACAGCTTCCGTCGTTTCCCCAATAGATAGCGCTACTATCTTTGAATTTCCAGTGGAATGAAATATTGCATTGGATCGGAGTTCTATTACGTTATCCAAATACAATGGTATTAGTAGTTTGCTTAAGGTCGATCGATTAGACACAGTAACTGTCTTACACTGTTTCCAAATAGGGATTCACTAGCTGACCCGTGTGAATATTTCGTAAGTTAGGTGTAGGCCTTCTTACCTGATTTAATACGTTGATTTAATTAAGTAAATTACATTTCTTTATGTTGGTTAATTTGATTGATTTGTGTGGTAGCTTACACTTACATATATAATGTAAACAATGTAACTAACAGCTGTCATGTTAGTTAAACAGATTGTTAATAGATTGTGTCTTTCATTAGGAACCATATGAAGTATAATATAAAAGTTTTCTAAATCAATTTTAGTAACAAAAACATAAGTTTTAAGTGGTTTGTCTATTTTTTGTGAATAGTGAGGAACATAAGCTTTAAAATGATGCTTCAATAATAAATTTTGATGAGGAATTAAGGGAGATATCACAGATGGTGACTTTCATTAGAAACCATATGAACTATCTAACTAACAGCTGTCATGTTAGTTAAACAGATTGTTAATAGATGGTGCCTTTCTTTAGGAATCATTACAGTGACTAGATAGAAATAGTGCAGCCATCTGAGGTCTTGTTTCCTATTGGGCGGCAGCCATGTTTATTCTTAATTCTTGTCTGTTTATATTATATTTGTTATATCTTTTTGCATGAAATAACAGAATACTCGTTTTAAGAAGAACCCAATTTTTATTATTTACTTTCAATATAAATATCAAACTATAACAATTAAATCGCATGTTTTCCCTTTTTAGAAAAAAAAAAAAGAGGTAATTTCTCTTATAATTACAAAGAGATACAACACCATTCTTTACATTATAATTCTGAGCAGATGACATTACTTTTAGGATAAACATGACCGCCACACACTGTCTCTATCTAGTCATTGTAGGAATCATATGAGTATAATATAAAAGTTTTTTTAATCAATTTTTGTAACTAAAACATGAATGTTACGCTGTTTGTCTATTTTTTTGTCAATAGCGGGGAACATAAGCTTTAAAATTATGTTTATATCGGTTAGCGACAAAAAACACATTTGAGAAATAATATATAAGAATGTTAAACACACTTACCATTTAAAAATACTGTGTTAAGACTAGAAATAAAGTTATTGTCTCTACTCATATTTTAAAATACTTTATAACAGTAAAAAACATAGTAGTATTTAATACATTTTAAGTTTGATAACATCGGTAAGTTTAAAAATCTATTATAAATGCGTTATCACATAATATCACAGAAACAGTCTTGTTTAAAAAAGATATTCAGCAGGCATGGGAGAATTATTAATGGCAGCAATGATATTTTTAGCAGTTAATTCAGCCATGGCCATCCTAGCCTGGTACGTAGCGCTTCCAATATGAGGTAAAATAACTGAAATAAATCAACAAATACAATTAGATCCTCAAATCACTACAAGAAATAAGTTTGGTACATCATTCACCACAAAGAATTAATAAGAAAAAGCTATTCAAACTTAAAATGTTAACCACTTTGTTTAAATATTATTTAATATACAACATACTTAAATAAAAAAATTACCATTATTATCTCTGCAGAAATGCTACCTGTAATGTATCAAGCATCTCTTTTATGCAATCAGACACTTTAACATTAACTCATTAATTAAGGCATAGGTATCATGTAGGAATACAAGTGTCAGACATAGAAGTGACCTTTTATTCATAGTCATACAAATGCCTGTCTACCAGATGACCTTTGGTTTGACTTTTCCAATATTAATATAGATAACATATCGTATACATCACACTACCAAATAATGTATTTAAATTTTTACAGTAGAACCTCTAACAACCGAAACACTTTTAACCCAAATACTATTTAACCCTTTAAATCTCAAACTCGTGTGAGTATATACGAACAGCTTGAAATCTTTTCCAGTCAGTGGCGTAAATAAGAGGGGTGATCAATCACCCCCCAAAAGGGGAAAGACTAATAATAATATTTAGAAAAAAATACAATTTAAAAAAAAAAATAAAATCTAAAAGTTTTAAAATACTGCTGTTTTAATATATACCATTAACCCTAAAACTGCAACATTAAAAAAATTGATTTTTTGGCGTTTGCAGCATTTTTTTCAAAAATTTGCCAAAAATAGTAAATGAACTCCAATCCCAAAGTGTTCCGTAGCTTTTTTGTAGAGAAATGTTCAAAGAATTTATATATACCAGTAAAAAATGATAGAAGTAAAATTTACAAAGTTATTAGCTCAAGAAACAAATATTGTTCAGTTACAAAAAATAAAGTTCAACTTTAGACCTACATAACAAGTAGTAAAAATTTTTTGTAATTTTTTCATAAGGATAAAAAAGTTTTGTAATTTAGTTTTAAATATAACTGTATAAAAACATTTATCAATTTCAAATTTCTTATTTTGAAAACGCTAGTTTTTATGTTTCTACTACAAGACTGCTATCAAAACTATGCCAAGTTTGAAACGTAATTTATTAATATATACTTTGCCCAAAAATGAAATATTATTATAACAAAGTGTCGAGAATAAATCAAAGAATTGAACTGTATACTTGTAAATTATATTTTCATAAAAGTGTTTACTTAGAATTATTTGAATAACAAAAGTGAAAACAAATATAGAAACCTCTCATCCATACATGCAATACAACCACGCGTGCGACAAATGCTATTCTACGCATGTTATAAAAATATAAAAATCCGTCAGGTTTGAATTTCAACCGTCAGATGAGAACGTCAAAACACTGACTTTCCCACGGCCCTACAAAACAAACTTTTCTAGCAAAACATATTTGGTTCACACGAAATGTTAGTTTGAAGCATTCTCTGTAGAGACATATCAAGTATTATCATATCAAGTTGGGGGATCCTTTGGTAGTGTCTCCTTCCAGGTTAATCACCCCCCAAATTAAAATCCTATTTCCAGTGGTCCATGCATAATGTGGCATACTTAAACTAACAATAGATTTTATTAGTTCTAGGCTAATTTTCTATGTTTTAGACTAGTACCAAGAAATTATGTTTTCAGCTTCTGTTGTTAACTCGGTTATCCATTGATCTATAGAAGAAAAAACAATCTGTTTGACTCCTATATATTGTTGGTGTAGTTAATATTTTTTGAAATATTGAACATCAAACATTTCAAACCGCCAATATTTTAAATTGAGTAATTGGAAAAAGTTGATTATGTATTTTTTTTAAAGCTAGAGACTTGGGACATTACAATGATATTGTGAGTTGTCTTTGACACAGGTACAATATCTTCCGAAACACTCTATCTTTCTTTATGGTTTATTGCAGTTTATTCTTATGTACTATTTGGACTGATTACATAATTTTATAATTTGACTGCAATATTAAAATCAAGTAAAGTTTAAATGTTGCAAGGTTTGTTATAATACAAATAGTGCATTTGTTTAATTTAAATAGATACGTATCTCTAAAGTGTATGTGGTGAAGTGTTAAGTGTATGAATGTGTAAGATGTACCATTCTAGTAAATAGTTTGTTTCTTTTGATGTAATAAGACTTTGTCTTTAGTTATTTTACCTCAAACTTTAAAAAAAAGCATTTAAAGAATTAACTTAGTTAGATGACATCCGAAAGCACATATCCTTTCTTTGTTTCAGATTCTACTGTGCACTTAAGGTAGCAATATATAGTAGAAAATTTACCACAGTTGTTAAGTTCTAGAAGAGGGTGGTCTGTTGGTAATGGTTCAGGTGTCATCACGTCTAATCCTGCAGCCCAGATTTTCCCTTCTTTCAATGCCACATACAAGGCGTCATGGTCGACCAAACCTACCGGCACAGAGCTATGATATAAACCACATTTTGGGATAAATGTTATCATTACCTAAACAGACAAGTATACAGAACTCAGTACATTGAATTATATAACTAACCTCCACGCGCTGTGTTGATAAAAATAGCAGTCGGTTTCATTAAAGCAAATCGTTCTGCAGTGAACATGCCCTTGGTTTTGGGTGTCAGACTGCATGTTACAATGACAAAATCACTGCTTTGAAGTAGATCTTCCAATCCATAATTTAGTGCATCCAACTCTTTAGAAGCTTTGAACAAAAATAATAAAATAATATTACAATATACAACAAACAGAGTTGAAAGTAGACTGTATATTATTAATTTGCATTATCATAAAATAATAAATTGAAGAAAAGTGTTAAGAAGACATTTGAAACGGCATCGATTGCTGAGTGTCAACAGTCATCCTCATCAATTTTGTTTAGCTCTAATACAAGGCGTAACAAAAGATTCATCCGATTTCAAAAGGCTATTTTTTTTAATAAACAGTTATAGAAACTTGTGATGAATTTTAAAATAAATGTAAACTTTTAGTTTAAATTTTTACAAATGCACAAACCCCTTGTAGTGGCATGGAATTCAGCAACAGGATAGATCAATTTGTCCCATACCAGCAAGTAACTACGTTTTTACTGCAGCTACTGCTGGTGCTTGCAGTTTGACCACAGTTGTTGGAAGAGGGGTACATAACTAGTCTGCGGTGAAATGCAAAATCAGCAAGCTCATCATGGTAAATTTTATCGTTGAAGAACTTGCAGCTGTGCTAGTGGTAGTACTGCAAAATAAAATTCTGCTTGTAATAGCGGGAAAACATTATGCACCATTTTCAAATAAGAAACTCACGTGACAGTTTTTAATTTAAAAAGTATGTGCTGTGCAATTTATTAATCTATGAAATGTTTTTGAACACAATAAGGTTTAGGAAGTCTCTCTCAAGCTCAGACTTACACATGTTGCTGTTATGTTACTTGTTACGTAGTTGTAATGTGGGGAAAGGTAAAAGTGCAGCTATATTGTTCAATCTATGTAGTTGAGAAGAGACCTCATTAATAAACACTAAGAAAATACAAAATATTATCATCTTTATTTAAACCTCTGTGTCAACATTGAATTCACAAAACAGTCGGAAGGGAGAGAAGAAATAGGGATGACTCCTAACAGCAACCTAGGGCACTTAACATCACCTACTTTTTATGGTAAGTGGTTTCATTGTTAGTGGGAATGGTTGTGAAGTTGAAGCAATTTGAAATCTGATGAATCTTCCATGTTTAACATAAAAAGCAAGGCAAACAAGTTAATTCAGTAAATTACATAGACTTTTGCAGAAGTTCAACATATTTTTGAAACTAAGCTCATGGCCAATTTGTAATTTTAGTTAAAGCTTAGAACCATAACACATAAATACTAAATGGAAAAGAAAAACACTGTTCAAATCCATGTAAACACTATCAGCTCACTTTCAGTTTCAAGCTGTCTTGATCATCAATGTTATCATGTTCATGATCATGTTGATCATCAAGTTTAGTGATCCTCCAATCGTGAGCCAATAAAGGATTTTAGTGGATTATAATAGATTTCTCTTTTCCAGTTAATATATTGTTTAACTGGCACAATGAGTCTAAACACAGCAAAGCCATTAATTTATTATAAGTTAATGATTTAAACATAAGTACTGAACAGATTGGAAGTAAATACGAATTCATTTTATATTCACAGTTTATTACATTATTAATTTATTAAATAGGACAACAGTGAGTAGGGAAAGATTAGGTTCGGTGCTAAACAACTTTTACATTGTTCTTAAGTAGAATAATGTTATGTTTAGATTATATAATGCTACCTGGTATGCAATAGATACAATTAATAAATTATACTTTTATAAAAACTAAATGCAATTAATACAAGGGTAAATTTTTAAGTATGAACCAATTGGGAACTCTATGTCACTTGTGAAAGAGTCAGTTGTAATTGAAATTGTGTTTTTTAAAACACGGTGTCGATCCCTAATCTTACAGAATGTAAAGTGCACTTTACAAATAAATTGTTGAACTAAAAAAATACTTGCCCTGCCGAATTTCATCTGAAACTTATTGAAGCATATGGGGAAATAGTTATAAGCGAGTCAAATACCAGGTTCAAAAGTAAATGAGTTTTTAAGAGGACATCAAATAGCAAGTGGTGACAAACTGAACAAAAATTTTATGATGAAAAGCTAATCAAGCTAATCATGACTCTAACTGGTTCTCTATCGACATTATGTTGAAAAAATTAGTTACAAATTGTAATTGATAATTTTTTTCTATTTGTAACAAAATAGTTCTTACATAAAACATTACCCATGTATTATTTAAACTATTATTATTTGAGTTGTAAAACCTACAAATCTGCAATTAAAAAAGCACAGTTTACTCTTAACAGTTCTATTTATACAGGAGATTGTGATACAGAGCTATCAAAAGAATGCCAGGATTTTACAAATTTACAATATAACCTGTTTTGGTCTGTCCACTTGCTTAAGCCCAAAGAAATCTTAGTTGGTTTATCTCAAAAAGTCAAATACACTACCATATTTTACTATAGGCCTATAGTTCCTTAGTGATTCTCTAAAAATAATTCTTACACCTTGAACACCTAGTTCAGGAAGATAAAAGCCACAGTTTAAATTGTTTCAACATTTCCAAAACTATACACCAAATATTCTTTTCCGATAACCCTGTATTATCCTGTACTATTTAAATTGCACTTGCCTTCAATGTTTTCATGATGACTTGAATAAATAATTCGACCCACATTAAAACCTTTTAATTTTCTAGCAACTTCTTGCCCGATACGGCCAAAGCCAATAATACCAACAGTAGATCCTTTCAAAGCCGGACCGCACATCCATAAAGGTGACCAAGAAGACCAGCCTCCTCTACAAAGTGAAATAAGTATGATTTATTTGTCTGAGCAATGACCTAACTATTAGTACTACAGTAAACTTCCTTTTAATCCGGCACGTTCGGGACTTGAAACATGCTGCACTACAAAATAATTTGGATTACAGGATGAATGTTGGGGAAAAAGAACAGAAATCGGAATAGAATAAAAAAGAAGTTAAACAAAAACATCCTTTTTATTCTTAAAACCTCTTTAAGTAATTAAAAGAATTATGAAATAATTTTGTATAATGTAGTTTCAGCATCAATGAATGAACTGCTGCATTTAGAAAATTTAATAAAAATGTTTAAATCATTAGCTCCAATTAATCCATATGATAAGTTATTGTAATTTATTTTTCCTCATCACCTTCATCTGAGACGATTGACATAGTACAGTCCAAAGTTGGCCCCCTCTATGTTGTTACATCCGACCTAATGTCTACGCCCTAGCGCCTTCTGTTTGCATACAAACTTAGACAAGACATTATTGCTTATTTTGTGATCAATAATTTCTCTCATGACATATTATCAAGCTTGCCAGATGAATGGAGTTTACTGTAGTACAGATAACGCTAGACTTTATGATGGTAGATGATTTTGTTTGTTAATAAGCTAATTTATCCATTTAAATACTTGATTTAGGCAATATCTGTAATTAACTTTTTACCAAAATTATCAAATTTATTTTCTAATGTCACCTGTTTCAAACGTTTGCTAACTTGAAAAAATTGTTATGCTACATAATTAGTTTTGTTATTCAACTTTGAGAGCTGAATCCGAGTACAGGTCTTACAGTGTTAATATGATTTAAATATGGAGGAAAAATATGCACTAGATGTAGAGCTATTATAGTTAACTTACGTTCTTAACTGTTGATTTGCTTCAAATAACCTTCTGGACGTGGCCAACAGAAGAGCGATGGTTAACTCTGCAGTAGCTTCGGTCAAGACTTTAGGAGTGTATCCTACTCTTATTCCCAATTTTCTACATTCAGCCACATCGATGTGATCAATTCCTACTGACATTGAAGCCACAACTTTCAAACTGGGACCTGATAAATCAGTAAAACGACTAGAGAAAATTAAACTAATTATTATAAATTCATGCCTAACCTAAAATTTATGAATAATTATTTGTTTACTTGCAGAATAACCAACTTTTTGTGTGAATGAACACCATTTCACTGCTTTTATGTTTTTAACTGGGGAGGTTCCATTCCGTACCCAAAGAAAAGCAAACGCTAATCTTTTTTTATCGAAGAACTTCTACACCAGGAGTCTTTTCCTTGACAGACAGCATGTTTATTAAGAGGTCAAAAATATGCACAAGACTTCATAAATATCTGGATAACCATCTGAGAAGAAGATTGCTGGGTCTTGGCCAAGAAGAAAAGAGGTTGATTGGAAACCATTCTCTGAAAAATCACCCCCACCTGATGTTACTATTGGATTTCCTCTGCCAAAAGTGTGGAGAGCATGTAAAGCCATCATCGGGGTAAAGCAATAATTGGGTCTAGATTACGCTGACACCAGTTCTTCAATACCTTCTGCGCTTTGCAAAAGTTCAGGTTTGCTTTGAACTGCTGCCTGGTTCATGAGGTATAGATAACCTTATGGTTTAGGTGCAATGTTTCCTGGCAGCAGGTCAAACAAACCTCCACCTAAAATAATAGCTTACGCTATAAGGGTATACATCTAATTTAGAGATTAGGGTTAGTTTACGCTAAGGTTATACAGTAAAATACACTTCCAAAAAGATTACCTGCTGACATGAGTATTTCTTTATCTATATTGTCATTCAAGGAACAAAACAATGCACTTATTCCATGAATGTTTTTAATAATTTCTTCTTTTGGTACGACTTTTTCTTTTGATTCCCAAATTTTAACATCATACCTGAAATAATAACTTGTATTTTAATTTTATATTTACTTTGCTAACACAATACATGTACAACAATTATAAATGTAATGAAATATAATAAAAAAATAAAAAACACGCTTTAATATCAAACCGAACTAACACGTAGAAAATAATTTTTAAGTATGAAGAATTTGTTCTACAGCGATAGAAAGTCTCGTAGTTTATTATAATTAAATAAATTGTAACAAGTTTAAAATAAGAATTTAATAATTAACAAAATAATTTTACTGTAAAAAAAGCGTGGGACGCTTGACATCAAATTTTACAAATATTTCATTGGTAGCTATTTATAAAAGTACAGTTTTTATAAAAATATAGTAAAACGCTCCCCAAGCTTTTTTTCAATAAAATTTATTATTATGTTAATTATTAAATTCTTATTTTAAACTTATTATAAATTTAAGTATTACAAAATTAATTTGAAGAAATTTTCCGGAGCTATACTTTACCCTCAAAATCCGGTAATCTTCAGGGAAATCCTGTGATATGGCAACCCTACATTTCAATGAAAAGTAATGTTATGTAAAACAAAAAAATTAAAAACCACTTGCCTAATTATTTACTTCAAAGAGCTGAAAACAGTAAACGGTCATCACAACTTCAAACTTGCTCTACGACAGCTGATTTTTCCCGTTGCTAAATACTAATGAACACTTAACTGTGATAGCACCTTTGGAAAGATACATTTACCAACATATGAGAAAACATGACTGGCTCAAATATCCCATATGCTCAAGTATCCCTATTCTCCCCTAATTACAAAAGATTCACCATCAAATGCCATACTTATTGATTTGGAATAATTTTTTTTATTAAATAAGTTACATATTACTTAAACATACAGTTCTATAAAAAAACAATTAACTTCAATGTATACATCCTTACATGTTACAATGAGCCATAGCCTACTAGCTAAAATCAAAAGAAAACAATGGTGTTACTATAGTATGAAAAGTTAACAACTAGCAAGTCTAACCTAGATTGGAAAAATGGGATTGAGTTAAGTCTCAAGCAGTTATGCCTGGCCTACTCCACCTTTACCCAACAGTCATGTCAATAGGCTACAAAAACTAGTCTTCAATACACATCTCAATATTGCTTGAAGTCAACTTTGTCCTATTACATTAAATATTTTAGTTAATCTATAAATTGTTACAAATAATAAAAATAATTAGTAACTCACTTGTCTTGTAAAAGATCCAGGCCATTCTTTGGAAAATCTGATCTTGTGGCAAATATTATAGGCTTAACCATGGTAGACAGGCTCGACAACTTGGGTCTAAAACAATTTTTTAGTCCAATTATACTTCTTGCATGTGGATTTCCAGGGTTGAAAAGTGTATAAAGGCACTTACTGCTTCCAAACATTACCAAACTAATCAAATACTAGCTGAAGTGGTTTGGGTTTTAATAAGCTGTTCAAAAAGTATCCAAAAGTATTACAAAATCCAACTACCAAATATGTCTAATGCATTATTAGTTAAAAATGCTACAGTAACACTTGGGTACGTATAGAAATGAACTCCTACCAGCAACTTTATTCTATATTTCGGGATTACCAACCAAAAATATAGATTTAAAGAATTTTTAATTGCAAGCCTACATTATCCAAGAACTGTATGAATGCTCTCAGATTAATGTTATATTGTTATATTTATTGTTCCCCCCCCCCTTAAATAGGCTATTATTTTTAATACAAAAGCAAACCAAGAAGGACTGTGTAAGGGTTTTTAGGAATTAGACGAAATATTATTTATACTTCTATACTAATATTATAAAGAGGTAAAGTTTGTTTTTATGTCGGGGGTAATAATCTCTGGAACTACTGAACCCATTGAAAAAATAGTATTGCTAATAAAAAGCTACACTATCCCTGAGTAACATAGGCTATAATTCATTTTGATAATTTTTTTTTTATTTCAATATTTGTAAATTTAGTCGGAAAAAATTCTTAGGTGAGGCCTAGACTGATAAACCAACATATGTATTTAAATTTATTACCATAGCAACCAATTTAATAAAATAACAGATAAAATAGCTGTTTGCTCCAATATTTCCATTAACAGCTGATTTCAAACTTTAAGAAATTATTAATTTTGTATATATCTAGCTTTTAGGTTAGGGGTTTAATGAAAATGGATTTTTTGGCGTGTGTAAGCATTTATTCAAAAATTCACCAAAAATAGTAAATGAACCCCAATCCAAAAGTGTTTCATACATTTTTTGTAGAAAAAGTTCAAAAAATTTATATATGAAAGTAAAAAAATTATAGATGTAAAATTTAAAAAGTTATTAGCTCCAAAAACAAAAAATGTTCAGTTACTGTACAAAAAATAAAAGTTCAACTTTAGGTCTACATAAAAAGTAGTAAATATTTTTTGTAATTTTTTTCCATAAATGTAAAAAAGTTGTGTAATTTAGTTCTAAATAGAACTGTATAAAAACATTTATCAATTTCAAATTTCTTATTTTGAAACCATGAGTTTTTATGTCCCTACTACAAGACTGCTATCAAAAGTATGCCAAGTTTGAAACGTAATTTACTAATAGATGCTTTGCCCAAAAATTAAATATTATTATAACAAAGTGTATAGAATAAATCAAGGAATTGAACTGTATACTTGTAAATTATCTTTTCATAAAAGTGTTTGACTTAGAATTATTTGAATAACAAAAGTGAGAACAAATATAGAAACCTCCTGTCCATGCAAGCTATACAGGAGGAGGCACGCGAAAACTCCTATGTCTACCCATGTTAAAATGTACGTTATGGTTCAAATTTAAACGTAGGATGAGAACGTAATGACAGTTACTTTCCCACGGCCCTAAACAACAAACTGTTCAAACAAAACATATTTGGTTTACAGGGAAAGTTAGCTTGAAGCATTATCTTTACAAAGATACCAAAATATCTCTAAAAATAGATTGTGGTCACACAGATAGCACGTGTAATAAGTAAGGCTGTTTATTGGTAGGAAAACTGACCAATTACAAGAGTATACAAACCACTCCATAACTTCCCACCTATTTGTCCGATTTTTGATTGGATGGAAGTTTTAGATAGGGGAAATTGTGATGAATCCATTGATATATAGGTTTAACTAAGAAAACCTACTGGGCGGGCTGTAGAGATTGACGAAAGTTGAGTTATTTCGTTATGTTTTGTATGAATATTCGGGCGCCGATTGATTTGTAGAACTGATTTGTATCAACTCGTTTCGTGCGATCTGCCGGTTCCAGGGTTAATCCTACACCTTTATTATAAAGACATATAACATGATTAGGTTCCAACGCAGGTGTTTCCCCTAGTCTTACATACATCAAAACAGAAAATATAATTTACAAAATTCAATGTACGGTAATTAATCAATTAACCCTAGAACCGGCAGACGGTAAATAATGTACCGTCACTCCAACACATTTGTAACTAGTGATTGTATTGAATATTTGACACACTAAAAAGTCTTCCAATCTCAAAAAGACAAACACCATTGAAAAGGTAATGTTTCAAACTTTAATTTTTGTATTTACAATTTTTTTCTAAAACGTATATTGACATACGTAATCATTGTTGCAGTTTATTAGTTTTCTACAACACACTCGCCGCCTGAATATTCATACAAAACGTAAAGAAATAACTCAACTTTCATCAATTTCTACAGCCCGCCCAATAATTTTTCTGAGTTAAACCTATATATCGTTGGATTCATCACAATTTCCCCTATCTAATAATGCCATCCAATCACAAATAGTTCTAAAGTTGTGGGGTGGTTTGTAGACCCTTGTAATTGGTCAGTTTTCCAACCAATGAACAGCCTTACTTATTATTACAGACTTTCGATATCTGTGTAACCACAATAAAGATATTTTGGTATCTTTGTAAAGATAATGCTTCAAGCTAACTTTCCCTGTAAACCAAATATGTTTTGCTTTGAACAGTTTGTTGTGTAGGGCCGTGGGAAAGTGACTGTTATTACGTTCTCATACGACATTTGAATTTGAACCCTAACGGACTTTTATAACATGGGTAGACATAGGAGTTTATCGCGCGCTTGTCGTATTGCTTGCATGGACGGGAGGTTTCTATAATTATTGTTCTCACTTTTGTTATTCAAATAATTCTAATCAAACACTTTTATGAAAAGATAATTTACAAGTATACAGTTCAATTCCTTGATTTATTCTCTATACTTTGTTATAATAATATTTCATTTTTGGGCAAGGCATATATTAGTAAATTACGTTTCAAACTTGGCATACTTTTGACAGCAGTCTTGTAGTAGGAACATAAAAACTCGTGTTTTCAAAATAAGAAATTTGAAAATGTTAAATGTTTTTATACAGTTCTATTTAAAATTAAATTATACAAAACTTTTTTACATTTATGGAAAAATTACAACAAATTTTTACTACTTTTTATGAAGACCTAAAGTTGAACTTTTATTTTTCGTAACTGAACATTTTTTGTTTCTTGAGCTAATAACTTTGTAAACTTTACATATCTATCATTTTTTACTGGCATATATACATTTTTAGAACCTTTTTCTACAAAAAAGCTATGGAACACTTTTGGTTTGCGGTTCATTTACTATTTTTGGTGAATTTTTGAATAAATGCTTGCACACGCCAAAAAAAACATTTTCATTAAAGCTGCCGGTTCAAGGGTTAAGTTACTTATGTCAAAGTAATGAAATGGGGTAACTACCCTTAAAATTGAATCAAGCAATAGCGAAGCATTGCCGGGACCATTAGTTTATTTATAAAATCAAGTGGGTAGCCCTATCAGGAAAACTCGTGTTTAAATTCCTTATTTTTTAAAAGTATATCATTGATTTTATAAACAGTAGACTCAAAGCAGCCTAGCGAATTTTCTGTATATTCACTACTTGATCTATTACGACTGGGTTGCAAACCTAAGCACACGAAAATACTCTACTTAAGTTGTATCACAAAACCTGATAATGTTATTACAATTAGACCAACTATAAAAATATATATTTTGTATTTAGGCTAAAGCATATATAAATAAAATTATAAAAAGAAATAAACTCATTGCAGACAACAGCCTTTTTTTGGAGAAAGAGGGTAGTACTGCCAACCATAGACACTGTAACAGTAGCGTAAAGTTACCCCCCCCCCCCCCCCTGAAGATAGAGTTAACTCCTGCTATCAGTTAAGGATGTTAAGGATACATTTTAGCAAACAGTAGGCCCTACCGCCTAACTGACATTTTGGCTTAAGTTTACTAAATTCGACCCCAGCCTAATATTTTTGCAGACAATGACGTTGATTTACATTCTACAGTTAAATGTTGAATACAGGTAAACATACTGTGACTAAAAACTATAGGTTAGAACCTCTTAGGTTTTTTATTGAAGTGAAAACTTCTTTAGCGGCGTTGGGCACTTTTTGCTTGGGGAAAAAGCATTGAATTCGCGACCGTTACCACTCGAGATATAGTATGTATTATATATATATATATATATATATATATATGTACGCAACGCGAATATACTACATAGCACTTCTTATTGGGAGAGGAAAAAGCATCAAACTCGCGACCGTCACCGCTCGAGATATAGTATGTATGTATATATATATATGATATTTGTGTTATATGTATATTAAATACCAAAGTCAGCAAAGTCATTAATGTTTTAAATTATTTTATCCTTATTCCTCCTCCTCTAATATTAGTACGGACAAAAAAATATAAATTGGTCATAGAAGTTATCACTTCCAACGTGTGGTCTTAAGCACACTATTAAATTTTTATTCTTGCATTTCTGTTGCCATAGGTTAGCCTAGGGTCAAATAGTAAACTTGCGCCTACATTTTTAACAAAACTTATCTTTGGTCCCAATGCATTCTAGAGGACGTTTCGCATCAACTAATACAATGTTTATGACAAAAATTCTAAAGATAGCAGCACCTTTCACAAAAACAGGGCGCGAATTTACTATACGACCCACGGCTGATATTTAAATGTTGGATATTGTACAGGTAAACAAAAATTTGATAGTAAAAAGTATCCAAAATATTGTTTTAAAAATAAAAATAACATTACATTATGTAGCCTACTTAAAAATAAGCAGTATTTGGTCTCTCATATAATTAAATGTTATGGTACTTAGGTGGTATTACTAGCTAAGGGACTATACACTTGAAATAAATATAGCAACCTGCTCAAACTATGACAGGATACACAGGTTGGTAGCACTACTCACTTTCCTAAAAAAAAAGGTATCCGATGATATCATTTCAACAAGTAGTCCTATATGGTAAGTTCGTCCACTAAACTAAACTAATAGGAGTAGACACTAATCAAATTCAAAAATTTTATTTTTATCGTTCCCTACCTGCCTTAATTAAATTATTGTTGCACTAGTTTTACACTTACGATTGAAAATTTCTAAATACTGCCACACCCAAAAATATTACGCAAATAGAACATATTCATTCAGCCTTTTATCAAACTATTAACTTAATTATCAAAATGAACTAATTACAGTATAAATAAATACAAATTACACAAATATTATGAATAAGCCTACAAATACTTTATTCAAGATCGCCCCACTCTTCGCTCCAGTCAATTACATAACAGCTGCAGACACGGCTTACGATATACTATAATACTAGGTTACTGGGTTATCATATCATTGCTATTATTGTGTTCATATGCCTCTGCCACATACAACAACACAGCCACTGCCTGTACCAACACAGAAATATGATCTGTTTACATTATACCTCGTTCAAGATTGTTAGTCAGATTGTTCTATGGTACTATTTATTACAATGTTTTACTAGACATACTATAATAATCTAGGACGTTGTAGTTAAGATTACTACAGTGTTTAATCAAATCGTTACCAGTATCAATTAAATAATACTGTACGCTATTTTGCTATTTTACAGTAGGCCTACTTAAATGTAATTTTTATTTTTAATAATATATTTTTACGTATTTTTAAAAATTAACTTTCGTAAAAGGCTTGAGCCTTTATAATATTACAGAGTCAATGATAAGATCTAATAGTAATCAGATAACGGTTTTTCTTCACGTGATGGCTTATCCTCATCAAGGTTTATAAACGGTAAAGAGTAAAGTGATTACAGTTTATAAACCTTGATGACTTGATAAACAACAAGAAGTTTCTTTTATCTGTGCTCATATAAATATCTTTCCGCAAACAAATTCAGAGAATCAGCTGTTATTAAATGACACAGATTTTAAGTTTGTTGTTATTTGTTATGTTTACTTTTGTCCAGAGATAATAATACCTTTTGTCTGAGACTGATATTTAGTGATATGTTAAGTTAATGCAGTTTACTGTACTTCCATTGAGTGTTATAATATATGTATGTATAAAGTAAAATTAAATATTATCCTCATATCCTGCGATTCACTGAGAAGGACCTTATCTCATATGTTTAGTTTTACTAACCTTCCATCTTCCATTGATTGTAAATAGAAATAGACTTACGAAGGCCACGAAGGAGTCCAGGTTATCGTTTAAAATGGTCAAAGAGGCTCCAAAACTATCTGATAAAGAAATTCAAAAAACCGTAGGAAATATTGAAAAAAAACGCAAAGTAAAGCTATTTAAAAACGTATTGGCATTTCCATACACAAAAAATTGGTAAGTTATCACATCTTGTAAAATCTGTAATTTTCTTGGCAATTAAATCTCACCCTGTTACTGTTCCTAATTTTGAAAAGATCATAGGATCACATGATCCTGGTGAGTACTGTGGCCTAATTTTGGGCGTAGATTTAGGCCTAGGCCTACTATACGACCCTTGGCTGATATTTTTCTAGATGACAACTATGTTTTTACATTCTACTGTTAAATGTTGGATACAAGTAAACATACTGTGACTAAAGACTATATTTAAGTTAATTTCAGGCTATTATGTTTTTTTTATTCTTACATTTCTGTTGGCTTAGCATTGTGTAATAAATTTGCGCCTAATTTTGTTTAGAAAACAAATGGATTGGTGCTGCCACCTAAGCACATTGTACTATTGAATTGTGGCTTTTTTTTACGCATTGGTGTCCTAGGTAATGTAAACTGTAGCCAGTACTGTTTATAATGTCATATTGGTACAAGAAGGCTATGATGTAATTCATTATTTTTACAAACCCTAAAATCCCTTAATGGAAAATAACTTCACCTATCAATTTTGTGAGGTAAAATTTCCTCCTTGTCATATTGCAGCAGATGTGCCAACCTACATGCAAAAAATTTTCTAGAATGTAATCATGTTTAATTATATTATGGTTAGGTGAATAGCTTGTGTTTTGGCATACCACACAACTTTAAAGGAAACATCTGATTATGGTACTGGCATTAAAAACATTTATGCGTCAGCTGTGCTGTGTATTTTAAATGGACAAATTTTACTTATTAATTTGAGAAAAAGATGTAGAAAACGAGTTTTCCGGTAATTTTCAATAAGTCCAACTGACTTTTTGGGTAACAAATAACTTATGTACCAAATTACAAGGGAATCCTTAGAGCCGTTTTCGAAATTAAATTCTGCAAAAACATACAATTATTGCTCATTTAAGAATATAAGATAGAGAAAGTATTATAGTGATCGCAAAAAAAAATCGAAGTTGAGATTTTTTTGTGGAAATATCCGTTTTTGGGACCCCCTGAGTCCAAAAAAGTGGTTTTTACAAAATATCTGTCTGTATACAAAGCTAGAGAGAAAACTATTTGATCGATTTCAACCAAATTTTCACCAGACATGTCAAGTACGCCTGTATAGATGCACAAAAAAGGGTTTTGAACAATTTTGAAAAACAACCCCCTTTTTGGCCAAAAAAAACCCCAAAAAATCAGTTATTATTTTTTTATAAAAAAACGGCTCTAACGATTTTGATCAAATTTGGCTTATTTGTAGCCTTTAATGTGCCCTACCATATGCAAAAACCCGCATCTTTCTAAAAATTCTCGTTTAGCTAATAATAATAATAATAACTGATTTTTGGGGGTTTTTTGGCCATAAAGGGGGTTGTTTTTCAAAATTTTTCAAAGCCTTTTTACGTGCATCTATAAAGACCTAATTAACGTGTTTGGTGCAAATTTGTTTGAAATCTATCGAATAGTTTTCTCTCTAGATAATAGTAATAATATTTATTAGTTAATCTCCAATTTTAATAAAAGTATACAAAGCTAGAGAGAAAACTATTCTATTGATTTCAACCAAATTTGCACCAGACATGTCCAGTAGGCCTGTATAGATGCACGAAAAAGGGTTTTGAAAATTTGTGAAAAACAACCCCCTTTTTGGCCAAAATAACCCCCAAAAAGTCAGTTATTATTTTTTTATAAAAAAACGGCTCTAACGATTTTGATCAAATTTGGCTTATTTGTAGCCTTTAATGTGCCCTACCTTATACAACAACCCGCATCTTTCTAAAAATTCTCGTTTAGCTAATAAAAATAACTGTTTTTTGGGGTTTTTGGCCATAAAGCGAGTTGTTTTTCAAAACCTTTTTACGTGCATCTATATAGACCTAATTGACGTGTTTGGTGCCAATTTTTTCGAAATCGATCGAATAGTTTTCTCTCTAGATAATAATAATAATATTTATTAGTTAATCTCCAACTTTAATAAAAAAAAACTCTCCTACCCCACCCTACAAGTCACAGTGAATCTGTTTAGTAATTTAAATGTGTTTGTGAGAAAGTATGTGCCAGTTCCTTGTACCGTTTATTTACATGTATGCCAATAATGTAAAATAATGCATTAAGTTTAATTTGTAATAGATTTACAACTAAAGTGACTCTTAGTTGTTCCGGTAAACGCATCGGAATAGGGAAGTATCATCAAGCTTATATGCCAAAAATATATTCAAACATAATAGGATAGGACTATTATACAATTCTTTTTCATTCAGATATAAATACAATACCTAGCTTAATCGAACTTATTGCTCCTTTTCGCGTCATGTTTATAGGGTAAAAGTGCAGGAGAGGGAGACTCCGGATTTTGGGAAAATTTTATTATACTCTGAAACTGATGTTAAAATAACTATAAAAACACAAAAAATGTTTGCAGGAAATAAATATTATAGAAACTCTACGTCAAAAAGAAAACTCCAAAAAAATACAGGTTAAGTTTAGCCATGTTCGGTGTGTTTGCACAAAACTAAGGCAACTAAACACTTCAGTGACACCAAAATCGTAAATAATAAATAATACTGAATTAAAATGAACTCTAAACATAAATATACAAAATAAGTGAAAAAGTTTATAAATCTTACAAAACGTTGATTAGTAATCTATAAGAACTAAGACTTTAAAATAATATTACATTAATTGCACTGATATTAATGAGAAGGAAGAAGGGACATAATTTTGTAGCGTTGTCAAATTGAACATTTTTTCTATAACAGAATAAAACTAATGAGGTTGATAAGAAAAACACACACTGTTACAATCCACACAACTATTTTATTACTCACAACCGGTTTCGAACTTTACAGAACATTAACTAGTGAAATACTAACCTAATAATACAAACAACACTAGATCTAAAGATGTGAATGTGGGAGGGGAGCAGGTAGAAAAAAGGTTAACTTCAGGGTAGGGCAAGAGAGGAGCAAACAAAGAAGGTGGTCAAGTGTAATAATTGATGTAAACAGAATGGGCAAAACTAAAGGATGGAAGCTATGACCAAACAGGATAGTACAAAACAAAAGTACAAATATCTAGATACATGTGCACACACTCTTCCTACAGATTAAGTAGACAATAAATTGCTATAATAGGTACTGTATGCAAAGTAACAAAATTATTAGGCATTAAAAACTGAAAAAACATAGTAAATATACAAAAAATATTAGCTAGATAGTATACAAT
>JAGFPH010001607.1:77085-140443 GCA_018207615.1 Philaenus spumarius | reverse complement strand
ATTTAAAACATCGACAAATTTTCCCCTTCTAATTTCGGGACGTTACAACAGTAAACATAACTTATTATATAATTTTGTTCGGAATAAACCAGAGAATAAGGAAATAACTGTTGAGAGATTCAAATAACAATTTTTCATTAAGAAGGCCTATTTTAAATATAATCGGTCAGAAAAATCAATCAATTATTTTATTTTGAAATTCTGGGCAAGCAGAAGAATTTCAGTCTGATGGTGAATGAGGTTGTGGAAATTATGTACAGTCATGTTACGTTAATTGTGTGAATTTATCAAAAAATGTATTAAAGGTGGTTGTTTTTTTAATTTAGATGATTATTCCCACTTTTTTTATATTTAATTTCGTAGTTCTTGTAAAATTTAATATTTATTTTCCAAGGTAACTGCCACATCACTGGTGTTTTTTGCGCGGACTTTTATTATATTTTTCCAGTAAGTAAATGCAACATACATAAAAACTACCAAGTTTGTACCATAGTGAACTAGTAGGAGTTTATTAAGGTAGCCAAGCTTGGTAGCGAAATGCAATGAAGGCATCAGCAGTGTAACATTTAAAAATTCACATAAAATATAAATGAAAAGTTATGTTATTAGTATAAAACTGTTCAAGAAATTCCAATTTTTACATTAAACTAAAAATGTGTTTGTTAAAAATTTCTTTATGACTTCCCTTAACAGTAATTAGTATTTTTTTAAACAAATTATCAAAATTATTTTCCAAATTTTGCATTTTATGGCTAAACGGTTAATTTTATTAAAAATTGCTAAATACAAAAGTTGTAGCTATTTTTGTAACACACATTTTTTATACAAAATTTTTTTATAGGATGAATAGTTTTTGAGTTATGGGAGAAAACTGGTTTTTAGACACCATTTTCCAAGATGGCGGCCGTAGCACAGGATTTTTTGTGAGGACTTTAGTATGTTATTACAGTAGCTAAATACGCCATGCATACCAAATCCCTATCTTATAAGTTTTTTTTTAGGTAATGGGGTAATTTTGATTTAAAATTACTATGGTACATTATTAGTTTTAGTTGTATTTCTCAGGTAAAAATGACTAAAATAGTTTTTTGTCTTAAACTGTTCAGTTTTCATTTAGCTTACTTGACTATTTAGAATTCCTAGCCAGGTTTTGGAAAAGTATGGGTTTTTATTCTATACCCTCAATTTGGCCTGAAAATAATTTGAAAGAATTGAACCCAAAGATTTTGGATGGTATAACCATAATATACAATACTGATAACACATATAACATGTTATTAAATTAAAAGGTACATAATAGAAACTAAAAACCTAAATGGAATGGTAGTTTTATAAAATTTACACTTTATTAAGAGATATTTGTTTTACCACTAGGCATCTAGTAAGAAATTGATTCAACAAATCAAACAACTGGTTTAATGAACAATGAGAACCTGCAATAGACCTAAGTATGAGAGAGGAGTTCTTTCAAGTTACTTCTTGATGCAGGCTTCATACAGGATAAAGTATCCAGATGTCTATAACCACCCTGTAAAAGCTAGTTGTTCCGAATGGAGTTAATAAGAACCCAAATTTTCAAACTTATTGCTTTTATTAAAACTTTCTACAAAAATACCAAAACTAACAACATTATGTGTAATCTTTTTCATTAGATTACAAAGACACAACCTTCTCCTTACTTATTTTTTTCTCAACAACTCAAAACAAAAAATAACATATGATTAATACCAATGATTATATAATAAAAACATATGTTAGCAACACACTTAAACCAACTCATAACACTAGCGCCTGATAAGGTTTGTCCTTGAGAATGTTCATTAGCTGGCACCGCTCTCTCCACTCTTGATCATGGTATTTTCCTGGCTGGGTTCTGCAAGGGCACCTGAACAAAATGTATTCCCAGATCTTCACTTCCATCAGGCAGCATTTAGAGACTCTTTCAGTTTGAAACAATGCAAACCAGTAATAATGTAGTTGATTCTTGCTCTTGCTGTTGTGAAGTTTGCAACATCCGGGATTAAGGAAGGATCAGCTAGTTTCTTTTGAAGTTGGAAAAGTTGTATCACCATCGTTCATGTGTGCTAGCGCTCTATCCACTTATTTTGTATCCAAAATGCAACAGCTTTTTTGTATCTTGCCATAGAGAATTGGGGAAATGGATTACTGATGCAAGTCTCTTGATTCAATGCCAAGTTCAATATCCATAGCTGTATTGAGGTAATCTTGAGGCAGTCTAAGTAAGTTCTCAATGATATCGATTGAGAAGTGAGCTTAGTGATGAGAGGAGCCTCAGCAGAATACACCTCGCTGAAGTATGTCACCATGCACCTAATAATGAACTATAATATGATGTTCACCACCCAACTATATTATCTTTTCAGTAAACCTTTCCCATAGATCGAGTAATTTCCACCATTCGTATGGCCGTATGGCCTCGTTTTCTCGCAGACAAGAAGTGAAGTCTGCATTAATGTTACGTCTAATAAAAAATGTGCATTTTTTTTTGTTATTGATATCTTTAATGACTATTGTTGGCTTTTTCAAGACATTTGTTTCTTGTGAAGATGTCACATCATCTGTGAAAGTTTCACAGTTTACTTCATGTGGGAGCACTTATTTTATGTCATGTAATGCAACATTAAATAGAACTACTGCTGATTGTCAGAAGTGCTGTTCACCGAGTCCTGAACTACAGTGTTTAACTACCGAGACCTTGACTACACCATTGGCGGATCCAGCCGGTTTTCAAGGGGGGGGGGGGGGGGGGGTCTGTCTTCTCTCCGGGGGGTATGGAATAATTTTTTTTTATACAGTGCTTGAAAACATATTTTTAGAGAGCACCTATTTTGAATACTAATGTCAGAACATAACCAAAAATGAAATTTTATTATAACAAATTGTAGATAATAAATCATAGAATTGAATTGTATACTTGACAATTTTAAATAACCTTTGTTTCACTAAATTAGAACAACTAAACAAAACTCTTACAAACGGATAGTAGGTTATACTGTTCCAGCCAGATGCTGCCGCGCTGTAGGCAATGCGAAAATGTAATGGCTAAAGCGCCTAGGCCGTTGAAGAAATGTTCGTATTTCACAAAAATACCTATATAGCATCGGAACACCAAATAAGGTTTTCCTTATATGAAACGAAAATATAGAAGTTGCATTTCAAATCGATATAAAAATCATTTTTAAAATATTTCTATTTGTAATAGATACATCAATTGCAAAATGTGCTTTCTCATTGGTTGAAAACATTCCAATTGCAAGGGTTTACAAAAAAAAATCACGTCTAAGAAACTATAAGATTGCCTAATGATTGGAAGACAGTGGTAGAAAGGTCAAACCGTGACGAATCCAATGGTGTCCTTATCTTCTTCTTGAAACAAGTCTGTTTAGCAACCGTGTCTTAAAAAGTGACGAGTTTGAGTCATTTACTTGTACTTTCTTGCTCATGAATTGATTTATACAACTACAATTTTACAATGATGATTACATATGTTAATATATTTTAGATCAAATTTGTAAATACAAAAATTAAAGTTTAAAACATTTCCTTCCCACTAGTTTTTGTTTTATTGAGATTGCATATGATTAGTGGGTGAAATATTCAATATAAGTTGAGCAGTCTGCCACTTAGAAGTTTAAACAAAATAATAATAACTCAAAGGAGGGGGCTGCAGCTCCCCCAATGGACTACACCCTATTCACAGATATCCTGAGCCTTCGTTCATAGTTCTGCCCTTTATTCTCATTTCCATATACTGTAACGTGCAATAGGGCTTTTTGAAAAGCAGTCTCGAAATTGAGCCAAACATTTTGAAAGCCCTTGATAAATTTTGTCAGTTAGGACTTGCAGTATACCACTTCTGTTGCTTTGGCTCCTAAATCATATTAGGCGGCCTTGTAGCTAAGGGGTTAGAGTATCTTATTTCAAACCTCAAGGTTTCCAGTGCAAATCTGGTAAAAACCATGGTCTAATTGGGAGAAAAAGTTGATTAAGTCCATTTGAATTAATTTTTCATTATAATAACATTTCATTTCTTTTAAGATACTGTAGCTAGCTATAAGAAGAGAATATTATTTGCACCATCAAAATAATATTTACGGAATATATGGTTTTAAAAGAACACCAATATTAAAAATAATGATCCTTCAGAAAATACAACAGAATATCAAAATAAAATTAATTGATGCAACTGTGAAAGTATTAAATGTATGCTACTGTAAATGAAGTTCAGTAGCAAATGTTACATTTCAAAGATGCTTAATCTTTTACTCTCCATAATATATAACTATAATTAAATAAATATGATGTACCGGTAACAGTATTTTAATTGATTGTCTATGATTTGTTTTTAGGCCTGTATTGGATCTAGTACAAGCTGCAGAACTGGTAAATTTACTTGAAGAGTAAGTAAAAGATATATAAATTAGTCTTCTCAGTAATGAGAATATACAAAAGATGAATGGTAAAATATTTTGTTGTGATGTATTAAAAATATTTAGCAATCTTACAAGCAATAGAATTATTGCGTACTCTTGAAACAAAAATTTAGAATATCTTACAAGTTTTAGTTCATGTCCTGTCAGCTATCTCAAAAGTAACTATTGTAGCTATGGACCACAAAGTACACAATTTTTAATTTCTTTAAACAAAATCGGAATTATTATAGTTTTTATAAAATGTATAGCAATTTTTCTTTTCAAAATGTTAGCTGGGCTACTTTTATAAATAGTTACTACTTTTATAAATATTTGCTAAGATTTCAGAAATATCTTAAAAACTTAAAATATGCCTCAAACTAAAAAAAGACAGTGTTTTTTGTGTTACTAGATTTGAGCTTTTAAAAAGTCATAGAATATTATGTTTGAAGTTCCATCTTTAGGAATTACAAATTACAATCTTTATAAATATATTTTTTAAATTTGAGCTTGATATCCAACTGTGACAGAAAGACAGTTGGACAAATCATTGTTTCTAAAAGGGTTAACTTTTGAGTTAAAGAGCCTTACACAGTGCTGCATGTGTAATAGGGTACAAATCTTGTGTGCAAGCTGATAGCAGCTTGCTGATGAACAACGGATCGTTTTGATATTTTCAACAAGTGGATAGCAGCTTTACATATTGCACATGACCTTTAAAATGAGGTGTCACTTAATAGGGGTTCACATTTAATATTTTCGGGAGGGGTTGAAATTTATGATATACCAAAAAACTCTATTTTTGGTAATGTTAACCTTTGTCAGGTCGCGCGAAAAATATTACTAATTTGGTCGCGCACGGTGTAAAAGACCGGGCCAGGGGAATAAGCAATAAAAGTAATATACAAACTTAGTTGAACAAGTTTATTTTACAGAAATTTAGTCTTAACTTAATTGGCAATGAATGGTTATGTTATATTACATTTTTTTAATTATACAATTAAATTTAACAAATCTTTAAACAAAAAACTATCTAAGGTAAAATTATTATTATTGGGAGGTATGGAATACTAATCAAATAATAGGGGGTCCAAAAAACCCAGCAGAGCATTTCTTTTTGAGTTCTTGATTTGCCAGTTTTGGTTTCGGGAGGGAATTTCCCTTAACCCTTAACTCGCTTTCTTTCCGTTGGCTCTTATCATTACTATTCTTTTGATTTTGTTGGAGAGTCAGAGAGTCTTACCATTATCCACCACCTATGGACCCGGACTGGCAGCCGTAAGGAGTTTCATGGCCTAAACATTCTTCTTCATATTATCAGTTACCTTAAGGCATCATTTTACGCCTTCTTTATTTTTTTTCGTATTCAAAATTTGGCGCCCCAAATCCTTTGTGCCCCTAGGCACGTGCCTAGCGTGCCTATTCGGAAAAGCGGCCCTGCACGTGGCAACTTAGTAAAAACAATAAAAACTGTGAAGAGCACTCCAGCGTTGATGCTGTCAACTTACAGAAAACCGATACACTCGATCTGCGCATGAGCTGCTTTGTGCCCAACATTGCGCCGGAACCCAGGAATGTTTCCATTGTGTTGGGCACAAAGCTGCAAGACATTGCGCTTCAACATTTTTGTCCCCAACATTGATATGGGCCCAACTTTGCGCCGCGTCAAATTTATGTATTTCCATTTCAACTTTTCCCCAAAGTGCCCAGCTTTGAGTTCAACATTGCTGGGCGCAACTTTTGTTGAAATGGAAACCTAGCTTTAGGATAAAAGTTCTCATTTTAATGTGTTTATATTGGAAATTGGCGGACAATTTTCAAACTTTTATAGAAAATCCTATATTTTATGCTGATTTTTAATTTCACTGGATTCTGATCAGCTGATATTAAATATCTGTTACCAACTTAATTTTTCATGTGTGACAAATTTCTAGTTTTGTCACTTAATTCCTTTGTATTATAATTTTAAAAAAATTACAAAACCCTTATTTGTTGTTTTTAAAAAGTTGTTTGTGTTCCATAAGAAATTTGTAAGTTGACCGCCATATTAGAAAATGGTGGCCATTTACAAATATTTTAACTACATATTCTTTAATTTCTCAAAAAAACAAGCAAAGGTTCATTATTTAATGTTTGCTGTCAGATTTATAGTTTACAAGATACCAATGGTGCCCCATTTAAAAAAGACATCCTTGTATACTAAGCCTAGGCCAAAAATTGAATGATTTATTTTAAATGGAGCAACACATTGTCTTCACTACATTAGACGTTTCGTATTCTCAACTTAGTAGGCTTTATTCAAAGAAATATGTTTTCATAGCAACATTTGTTTGTGCATTGAACCTGACCCTGCATCTAAAGTTCTCTTTTCTAATAAACTAACCGTCGCATCGCAAAATGGGGATCACCACATGAGGTGTGTTTGTTTTGTGAGGCTCATATAAGGTTGTCTCTCACACTATCACCTCTCAAATTGAAAATTGTTTAAAAGTTACATCTGGTTTGTGTTTGTTTTACGTTAAATCATTACAAATAAAGAATAACTAATACATAAACTATGAGAAGTAAACATTTTATAAATAATAAAATTTACACAATTTCTCATACAAACATGTAATTGTCAAGTGCGTTAAAAAAAACCGATTCATCAAGGTGTAGCTGTCACTCTTGATGATCGAAACAGTTTTGTCAATTAAATGTTTCAAATACAGGGTTCATCATTGCACTTTGGTATTTCTATTATATTACAGTCTTAAAACATCAATGATTCAGTTCATGTGTAGTATTATATTTCAATTTTAAGTAGTACTATATAAAAGTATGTGTATTTTGTAGATCACTGCCTGAAGCCAAAATATGTTCTACAAAACCACTATGGAGAGATATATGTAAATTGACCAAAGAAGAAAGAAAGAACATTGTAGAAAATAAACAAGCAAAGATAAAAAACAAAATAAATGTTAAGAGGTAGGCCTATATGGTGGCATTCAATCTAGCTCATAAATTATATTTGAGTTCTTGTTTAAATTTCCTGTAAAGCAGTAGTTTTATTTGAGTATTACTATGCACACTAGCGCATTAGGCAAGAGTACTCAACACCATGTATGTCTTTAAGCTTTAAGTTGAGCAGTCAGTGCGGTTACTAAAGCATTAAGTTGAGCAGTCAGGGCATATTTTGGGAGATACTAAATTATAAAATTATAAAATTTTTCCAACCCGCTAAATCTACTTAAGAAAAGTTCATGCAATAACGTAATCGAGATAAAGAGTGATTTTTTATCATCATCAAACAATCGCTGTTTGGGATGATTGAAACATGAAATATCCACCACAGTTATGATTTTTCATCGTTCTGTATAATTGTATATGCATTTTTGTCGCAATCTGTTTTTTAAACGAACAATTATTTTTCAAACAATTTCTTAACTTTATGTTTTTTCAGGCACTATTTGAAATGTTTTTTATTACAGTGTCTGAAAAACCATAAATTTAAGAAAATTAGATGAATAATTGATTACAAGCATAATTAATGTTTAACTAGATTCATTGAATGAACCCATTTTGGGAAATACAGCTAATAATTGTATTTAGTAAAAATTTGAAAATTAACCTTATTTGAATGTCCTATTATAGGAAAAATTAAGCAATAAAATCTTCTAGAAGGTTACATGAAAAAGGCGGTAAAGTAGAATAATGTTTACATGACTCTAGCACTCGTAATTAAAACTAGATAAACTAATGGCTTTTCTACAAAAGTTACACTAACTCAAGGTGGCAATCAAATATGTAACCATAACCTAACAATAGTGTTAAGAGCTTTGTGAACATTTTTTGTTGTGGTGTTTTGGTTAGTGTGAAAGTGAAAAAATGAAGTGTTAAGTAAATGAATGAATGAATGAATGAATTTTTTTATTTCCCCTTAAATACAATAATTGGCTTGTTACATAATATTTACATTTAAATAGAATTACATACAATCACATGTAGAAATCTTAGCATACATAGGTGTTGTAAGTGTTCAATATTGTTTAATTTTACTAATAATAACATAACATAATAATAATAACATAACATAAAAATTCTAAACTAACATAAAAATGCCAATTAAGTATAAGTATTTACGAAAAAAAAAAGGAAATTAGGTAACCCTTTTGGCAATGCCAGCTTTGGGTTTACCTTCAATAAAAAGTGAACAAAAATACGAGCAAGAGACTGTCAACAAGTCGCTACCCATCCCCGCAGCTTAAAAAGTAATTTCCCTTTTTAACTTGGTTCTATCCCAGAAAAGTCCTCCCCTTTAAATAAAATACTGCTTATTCCCCCACTTCAAAAAAAAAAAGAACAATTTAATACTGTCTATATACTAATTTGATACTAATCTATACCAGGCAAACAAAGATGTCCTCAATATTATTATACTGCAGTAGCCAATTGTCAATTCTTTTTAAAAATGTTTTGGTTCCAAGAATTTTTTTAATATCTAATGGTAAAGAGTTTAAAAACTTAGGTGCATAGTATAGATAGGTTTTCTGATAAAAAGTCAGCCTAGGCTTTGGTAAGATGTAGAACTGGTCCCTACGTGAATAAGCCATTGTAGATTTGGCCACAGCCACCTTGTTTTCAGCCACCATCTTCAGAACTGTCCTGACATAAACTCTGCGAAGAGACAATATACCTAACTGTTTGAATAATATTTCCGAGCTATCAGTTCTCGAACTAAAGAGCATAGTTTTGATGATATGTTTTTGTGTTACTATGACTAAATTTATTGGTGTGGTTAACAGTCTTTTTTGTTAGGAAAACATAAGTTATAGTTAGTAGTCATAAACCACTCAAAATAGCACTTTCGTTCCAAAATAATCAATATTATAATATGAAAAATAAAATAAAAAATTTGTTACTTTGTAACATGCGGGCCTAAGTTAAGTTATAAATGTTAACGTTGACCACGTGAATCTTAAATAGTTAGATTTAGAAAGATAATTTCTAGGCAATTCTGGTAAACTAAGATATCTACTGGATCGAAGTCAGCCTTGATGAGGCAATTTCTAACTAACCGTTATTAAATACTATTATTAATACTTAAACTTAATAAATTATGAAACCAAGTTACACAACCGAATCGGCATGCTAGGACCTACAAAACTATTATAATTTAAAAGGGAAATCTACATAACGGTCACTAATTAATCACCAACGGCCCCCGCAATGTCCGCAGCCCTGGAATGATTAATTTGCCAACCATGATTAATTAATAACTAAAATAATTAAATGAAATCAGACACTGGTTAAACATGTTGTCACTGTAAGGTGTAAGTTGGACTAACTACGCTTAGGATTGTTGTGATATTAGTAAATATCGATATTTGTATTTTGATATTTCCGATATTATATTGATATTAGAGATTCGTTATTATCATGATATCGGTAGAATAATCCCAATATCATATTTCGATATTTTTGTCTATTCTGTGGCAATTGATACATGAAATGCATTTTGATGAACTTTTATTATACGTTAATCGCCATCTGACTAGTCCGATATTAGTGAGGTCTAACTGTATAAAGCAATTTTTTTTTGTATTCTGTATTGTATTAAATTAACATTGTCATCGCATGTTATGGTTACAGAAGTACTCGGCTAATCTAGAGTGTGTTTAGGTTTGGTTATACCATCCCTTCATACGTTAATGTGTAACTTGATTTTATAAAATAGTGTTAATGTACTCAAGCCACACATTGGCAGCACCATTTTGTAACTTGCGTTACAAAAAATTTGGTTGATAAAATGATTTGAATTTTTGAAATACAATGTTTAAATGAAATTGCTGATTTCTTATACTTTAAGGTATCAGTGGGTGAGATCATTAGGCTGAGGGTACTCAGTTATATAATGATTTCAAGCTTGATAAATGACAAGAAATGAATTGCTTTAAAATAACCTTGATACTTATTTGTTAATATACATAATTAAATAAAAATCATATACATATTACATAAAAAATATGATATTCAAATGGTGCGATGATTGTGTAATAGAGAGCATAAACAAAATCAAAATATATTAAAATACCAGCTGGTTGTTAATTCATTAGCTAACAGAAAACCTAAAACAATAGTCCCTGTGTACACTTTTCTCCACTTGCTGTTCTTAAAATGTTTTCGAAGTTAACGTTGATTGCCCACTTTTAGTACAAAAAGTCATCTCGTGCTGCGATGGTGTGGATCTTGTATCCGTCATTATACTTTGAACTATTGAATTATCTCAAAATTCTTCAAAAATATCACTTCTACACCATTATAGTAATTATAAAATCACTTTTTAAACGTAAAATGTTAGTTTTAAACAGTTCTATCCTAACTTTGGATAAGAACCACTAACTTACGCGACCATCTTGCTGCGTAGCCAAAAGTAGAAGAAAGAAGACCATGCTAGTAGCCTCCAACTTGGTGGAAGTTTCATTCTATGATTGCATGATACTAGCCATACCACAGTTTATATGTATTAGATTTAGATCTTTGATCATGGAATGCCATTATTAGTTTATAGGCAATATTCACTGTATTTATGTTTCGCTTCCCTTACTGTTTTTATCTATGATCTAAGTAACTAATTGATATTTTTTAACTAAGCTCTCTTATATATTTTCACATTTTTCAAATAAAAATGTTCCCATTAAGAATCATAACCATCTGGTTAAATTTAACTCTCTCTTTACCCGATACAAGTATTGTAATTGAAAGAGTATTTACCCTAGATAACAATATTTTAACTGAAAATAAATGTCAGCTAAAATAATTAACAACTTTTAAACATATGCTTTTAATTTAGAGCAATATTCAGTTATCAGCATTTATGAGCTCATTAACTGCCAGTAAATAATAATATAAATAATAAGAAACTAGTGGACATGGCAATGCTTCGCTATTGCTTGATTTACTTAACCTAAAATTATATTCAGTTTTTGATCCAAATCAGTTGTTGATCAAAATCAGCTGTTGATCAAAATCAGCTGTTTTAAGCTTTTCATACGAACAGCTGTTTTTTGTGCCCCTGATAAAATCAAAAGAAATCTTTCTTCTTCTTCCTTAAGATTGACCTTCCATAAGATTAACATGGCAACTTTGAGGGCCACTGGGGCGAAGACCTTAACATACATTGAGCTCATTTTAAGGGAAGCACAACTTCAGAGTGAGCTCTGTAAAATGACACCAAAAACATCAAAATCGGTTAAAAACTCTAGGAGGAGTTCTACTCACAAAATAACCCCTAGCAAATTAATTATGTATAGATTAGTTTTTGATATGTTATTAAAATTCCAAAGTTTCCATACATCAAATCTAGTTTTAATGTGTTCCATGTGTCTAACTTTCCCCTAACTCTTAAGGTGTAACGCAGCAGAAAATCTATTCGTTTGACATTTCCTGATAGAATATACACTATCTGAAAGAGACACCTATTTACTCGGCTATGACAGGTGAATGAATATAAAACGCACACATTGGACTGGTATTTTAACCTAAAATAATTGGTATGTTATAGATCTTTAATTTTGGCGGGTTATTCTGCAGTTACTCGAGGATTAGAGAAGGGAGAAATTTGTTGCTGCATTTTGGCAAAAGATGTTGAACCTCCTATTTTATTAAAGAACCTTGTGTTCTTGTCTCAGCACAAGAAAGTGCCTGTTGTAATCATTCCATCTCTTAAGTCGCTAACAAAGAAAACCCTCAACTTTAGTGCAACAGCTATTGGATTCAAGGTAATATATTTAATATGGTTTCAAAGGTTTTAAAAATTAAGTTCAAAATATCTTGCTGTCTGTACATTTTTTGAAGACCGACAACACTTTGCTTTTTTAGAAACTGTTTGTTTATATACCTTCTGGTGAACGAAGGTCAGCCAGATGTTTACTATGTTATGTGACTGATCTTGAGTCTTATCAATTGTGAAATCATTGCAGGCCCTTATCATTTTAGAGGGTTAATTTTGACCTTTATCTCATTCCCTTCTAAAGGAATATAAACAGTTTCTTTTTATTCTTCCCAAATTTTGTCTTGTCATTTATATAGTAAAACCTTGATTATCTGAGGTAATTGGGACCGGGCAGACCTCAGGTAATCAAAAATTCTGATAATATGGTAGGTCGTGAGAAAACCATTGAGGTGCGAGTTCCCGTATCATTTACATCATTATAGGCTGATTTGGAACCATACTTACTTCAAAATCTATTTTATTTGGCTTTAAATAATATAGTTTTAAATAAACAAAAAAGGTTTTATAATATACTCAAATGAAAGAAATTAGAGAACTACATTAAGAAATTGTAATAAAAGCTACAAAAATAATCCATCTGAAGTTTTTTCATGCTCGCTTTTTTTTCATTGATTGTCTAGCTTCTTCTTTATTTGAAAACCGTTGAGATACCCACTTTTCTTATTGAATCACCTCCATCTAATCGTTTAATTTCTTCCCATTTTTTGAATTAAAGATAAAACAACATGTTTTCGCTTTCCACTCATATTGACACTCTCGTTTACAAAGTTTAATAACGACACCGACCAAAAACAAAAGAACAAAATACAGCAGCAGGGGGAAGAAACAACTTGTGGGAATGGCAATGTATGGTGAGTCCTAAATACAATGCCGCGAGGAGAGGAGTGTATAAACAGGCCCAAGACACTCTACTACCCGTCCGCTAAAGATCACCATATTATTGCGTAGGGTAAGGGGCGGAAATGTTTTCAGAATGTACAAGGCAAACAACAGTTTTGTTTTCTTCTGTTCAATCTAACACAAAAGTTTTTATTATAAATTAACTTATTAAGAAATCCTCTCAAGCTATGAATTATTTATCGAAGTCAATTCGAAGTCAGTTACATTTTGTAAATTAACAGAATTATTTTGAAAAAAGTTTTTTTTAAATTTGCCTCAGTCAATCCTGAAACTCGGATAACCGAGGTACTACTATAATTACAAAACCAAACTCAAACTTTTGTACTTTATTTTAAAATATTTTTCAGAAAACTGTTCAACTTAGTCCCAGAACCAATATTGAAAAATGTATAACAAAGCACAATTTATCCAACAATGTATTCAAATTATGTAGAGTGAGTGACTTGTCAATACCTTTTCTCTAGAAATTTTTCTTCTATTTTTCTCAGCCATAATTTGTTGATAGTCAACAAAAAGTTAGTGTAGAAAAATGTCTAGAATATATATGTATTGGTTTCCTTATACAAAATATGATAGGAAAATAATTTTCATATTAATTGCTGCTGAAATTCTAAGCTTTTTAAAGTACAGTAGTTTGTACCAGTAGTTTGTGCAGAAGCAAACGTGATTCAGGGCATCAGGGACCTTTGCACCAACTGAAGTAAAAAGTGTACTATAGATAACCTTTGTTTATACTATTCAACATTTATTTTAAACATTAAGTTTAAGTATTCACCGTATAGTTAGTTTGATTCACACATAAATCTATTTAATAAAGATAACTTTAAAAAGAAATAAAATTGATATAAAAAAGTACCTCAACTACTAGCTAAATTATTGCTAACTTAGGAAGTAGAGGGAGAAGATGTGATAATCTATACTATGTATTGTGCTTTGTGTTACAAGTCATCCTTCCAGAGTTTGTTTGTTTGTTTCAGGTTATTGTAGGTAAGGAGTCAAGCTGTATATTTCACCCTATATTTAAATGTGTTGTAGAACTTTCTAAAAAATATCAAATTGTGGAAGAAAAATGTATAAATATCAAAAATAGTGATTTAGTGAAGTTGACACCAAAACCAACAGCTATACAGGATACAAATATTAAAACTAATTTCCACTTGTTTATTAGTTCTCCTAATGAGTCTAGAGTTTATGTACCGCCAAGAGAACATGAAAATTGTGATTTCTCTACCAATACGGACAATCTAGGCTTCATATCTTTAAACAAGGACAATTCGCCCAAACCAATTAGTAAAGCCTGTTTTGATAATAGTATGAAAGACAAAGAGGAAAGTGATGATGATATTATTGATTGTGATGACATTTTTCAAATAGATACAAAGCCGGATGATTTATTAAAGAAATCGTGGGATGAAACAGTGAAACCTGTAAAGAAGAGAGGTAAAGGCAAACATTATCAAGGAACAAAAATTAAAGTTATTAAAAGTAATCCTATGAAAGCGCTTAAAAAGAAAAAGAAATATAATTAACATACTACATTTAATAATACCACTATGTTAACCAATTTTGAATTATAACTTCTTAAACAGTTTTTGTTGGTGTATTTATTTTATATGTAAATTACACTGCTCATCCCGCATTGCATAATTGAACTTTTACAAAGTTAATTTTGTGTGCCCCATTTGTCCATTTACTCTTGGTATAAGTTATGGCTTCTGTTTTAATTGCCTTATTTCATCTTTGTAAACTACATTAAAAACTAAGAGTGAGATCGCATCTATGTTAAGAAATATTAAAGGCAAAAAATGTGATTGTCTTAACTTTCTATGGCTCTGAGGTCATTAAAGTTATTATTATCAAAATTTAAGATAGTCAAATTACTTATAAGTTATATTCATAGCAGTAATAGCTTAAAACTCCTTGCATATGCTCACAGATTCAATTAAATGGTATGTGTTGTATATATAACTGCAGTCAGGGGTGAGCATGAGCTGCACTATATAATTGCCTTACACAATCAAACAACTGTATTTGGAAACTATTATTTTGTGGGCTCAAAAAAAAACATAAATTAACCAATATAAAGGGTGACTGAAAAGAAACTATCTTATTTTTTTTTTTTATATATTTGAATTCTGTTTGTGTTAATCTCTTTAGATGGGGGGACCTCATTTTAATGTATACTATATAAGACAAGAGAAATTACCTGAAGAAAATAAAATTCTTAGCACCAAGAACAGAATGATGGCCAACATAGATATTTATTTATGAAGCTAGATTGGTATAACTCAAAAGACACTACACACGGTTTCTCTAAATGTGGTTCACTGCTTGCAATTTTTAAAATCTTTTTCAGCTCGGCCTACAGGCGCAGGTAGATTTAGAAGTTCCTATTTATTACGATTTACTTTTAAGCACTTGTAAACTAAGCACTAAGCATATTATTTGTACTTTGCGCTAAGGGTTGCAGTTACAAACTAAAATTTTCAGTTAAAATATTTTGGTAATATTTAAAAGATTTACAACATATTTAAACGGGTTTGATATTGTGCCTATCAAGAGTTATGAATTTTCCAACCTATTGCGCAACTAAAGTTTTCGTTTGTTGTAGAATTTACACTTGAAAAGTGCTAGTTACAAACGATTCTGTTTTTAAGAATGTTTAAATTTGAAAAGAGACAATAAATTTTCAAACTGTGTAACAATTATCGATGTAAACCAATTTTAACAGCTTTTATATCGTGCCAGTTCCCGTTGTACCAGTCAAGTAGAATGCACAAAGCAACCATTGCAGCAATCAACTATTTTGCATATTATAATAAGTGAACTACTATCTAAGCCAAAAGCTTTTTAAAGGCTACACTAAAATAAAATTTTCTATAAAACTTATACGCGCATTTATAAACCAGTAGTTTCTAAAGTATCTAGTCACAGTAGAAACTAAATAAATAGACCTTACGATAAATTTGTTTTAAGTTTGGACTATTTTGATCTTGGTTAGATGTGATGTCGTTTATTTCGGAGTGGATTTCAAATAAAGTACGTATTGCAGCCGTTACCAAGGTTTCATGATCAATAGACAACAGAACCACGGTCAACTCAAAAGTTTACTATATTTAAGTTGGTGTCATATACTGTTTTATTGATTTGTTAATTTAGTATGTTTTTGCCTTTACCACTAGGAGAAGTTATGGGGATGCGGAATACTACCCCCCCAGGTGAAACGTGACGTCACGAAATCTGCCAACTAACCAATATGGGAGCCGTGTCCGCGACTGGAATACTACCCCCGGAAAACTACCCCCCCAAGCAGGTTCCTACAATTATACTGTTATCGACAACATACTGTGACTAAACAGTTTAGGTTAGTCCTCTAGTTTTTTTTTAATTCTAATTATATCGAAACTTGAGTGTGCATGACTGGAAAACTGCCCCCCGATCTCTGACGTCGGAACCTGCTTGGGGGGTAGTTTTCCGGGGGGTAGTATTCCGGCGACCCGAAGTTATATGCAACAGCACTCTCTACTAAGGCTGCTGGTGATAGTTTTTTCAAAGTTTCATTCATTTTTGCGACTATATCCTATTATATTATATCCTAGGCTATATATTATTTTTCGCTTCATAATGATAGAATGGATGAAGAAAGTTTACCAGTGAGTTTAATTGAAAATGTAATTTAAATGCGTCTGAAATTGTGAACAGAGTAAGAAGCTTCTATTATAATGTAAAGAATTAACTCTTTCAGCAATACATGTATTAATAAAGTAAATATTTTTTAATGAATGTCAAGTTCTGTATTTTATTTTATGAAATTCTATTGAAATTTAACCCTTTAAAGGGCAATGCATACTATTTTGCCGCATTACAAAAAAATATGTGGAGCTGGAAGGTCGTCTCTTATTTCTCATGTAGACTGTGTACACCGTGTGGCTACATGCCTATTCAAGAGTTTTAAGTAGTTCAGTGATATATATTTAACTATCAATTGCTTAACTAACTTGTGTTCCATCTATAACCTTGAGTGTAATATGCTTTCAAACATGTCTCTCCAGTGTGGAATCTGTATGAAGTCCGTATGTAATGGGTCCCGCTTCCTCCGGTCCGGCACACCTATGTCCGGCTCCTCGAAGCGGCATTTTCCTTGGTCAGGCTGTGCTTTTCAGCTCTCTCGCAAGCGTACAAGCTATGTCAGGATTTTGGTGGCGAAGGTAGGCTCTTCAATGAATCGGTAAACTCTTGGGAAGTTTAATATGTTTATTGAACCGATACAAACATCTCTGTTGGTTCTGAACTATTCTAACTAAAATTACGCCATGAGGACAAAGCAAGATCAACCCCCCTTTTTGAGTCTACTAGTGAACCCATTCACTCCCAGACTAACTACTGCATCTCTTGATGCTTCAATCCAGCATCCCACCCCTCCCCCATGGTTAACTAGGAACTGTGTTCTCAGCAAATATACCTTTTAGCCAATAATATAGTACGTCCACTGTTAGTGGACCCTTTATTATTAATTATTAACTGTTATTACGAAGTGAGGGGTACCTGTCACACGTAACATGTAAGCAAGTGTAAATTAAATGTTCGGAGTGTACAAAAGTGTTTTATGGAAACTGTGCTAAATTAGATGATTAAATTTATTACAAGTCAGAATCAAGTGCGGCGATCAATCCTTGCGCGAAAATCCGCAGAAAGAGAGCGATATTGGACAGTACCATGGGATAAAAAAAGTCACACTAGTTGATTTAATGAAGGAAATGAAAAAATATTTTTGAAGGGTGGAGGAGGGCCTTGGAAAGTCTTTAGAAGTTTGCTTCTCAGAAATCAATGAATTAAGGGGTCTTATCGTCAAACAAAATGAGAATCACGAAAAATATAAGGAGAAACTAGAAAATAATTTTTTGAAAAAATAAATAGAAGCACCGCAGATAAGGGCAGAAGCTATAGACCAGTATGGAAGAAAAAACACCCTGGAAATTCATGGTGTACCAGAATACAAGTGTGTCCAGTATTGTGTGTATTGATCATTTGTTTTTCAGGGGCAGGGAAAATTCATTTTATGATGTTAAAGTAGAGCAAGTTGGTTTGACTGATCATGGTATAATAGTTTTGTTTTCAAGTCTATGAATGTTAAGGATAAATGTTATAAGTATAAAAATGGTGTATATTTTTAATCTAATTATACAAAATTTGTTTAGATTTTGGCAATTACCGATTAGCATTCGCTGTTTCGAAAAAATACTGTGACTCAAGCCTTTCAATTATTCATTAAGAGATTTAAGGATTGTAAATTGTATTAGCTAAGGATACACGTATGTCACATACTAAACAGGTTCCTTTAAAACCATGGATTACTTTGGATTTGTGTAAGCGCATTAATAAGAGGAATATTCTGTCAAAAAAATGTCACTATCAAACAAAAAATTTAAAATATACTTTACTTCTTACAAAAATAGATTATCTACCGACATCAGACAAGTAAACATTTTGTATTACAAGGAAACTTTAAAAGAGAACAAGGGTAAATAGGTGCCCAATGAAGGGTTGTTACTGAAATTCTGGAACATGATATCAAAAGCTCAATAAGTGTTATAAGAACACATTCAGACAAGTACAATATTTACTCATCCGGAGGATTAGTATAAACCAATTGCAAAATTGGTTTATAAATGTTCTATTAAATATAAAAAGTAGTAGATGTTCAATGAGTACTGTGGTGAATTTGAACAATTAGAAACATTGAAGCTCCAACCACAAGTTCGGTGAATAAAACTACACAAATAAACTGAAACACATTTATTAATATAGGATAACTATATTAATCCTATACTATGTTAACTGAATCTTATTACAGAAATTGAAGTTATTAATATAACTAGGGGCCCTGCTCCTGGACGCTTCGCGTCCCAACCCCGCCTCAGATGGCTGCTTCGCTTCGCTCGCAGTTAGAAAACTCTCGCTAATCTTTGGCTCGTTTGTACCTGGGTGTACTAGGGTGTAAAAAGAAGTTCAGATTTTAAATTTTATGCGCATTTTTCAGACTTTATGCGCGTTTTTGAAGACATAAGACCTAGCGCATTCAATTCCTGACGCCAAATAACGCCTGTATGCAAATTTTCATCAAAATCGTTAGGGCCGATTTTAAAATCCGCAACAAATACAAAGATAGATACAAGAATTTCTTATTTAAAGTAATAGGATGAATAATCTACATGGTAAAAAGTCTCCAGGTAGGGATGGAATTAGTACCAGGCTGTTTAAAAAGTTTAGTTGTTGGTAATGTTTTGGCTGAACTGTTCAATTTTAGCATTGAATAGGGGGAGCTTCTTGGCCTGTTAAAAAGGGCAGTTGTTATTCCAATTTTTAAGAAAGATTATAAAAAAGACCCAATTAATCATAGACTTATTGCTATTCTTTCGGGTTTTTTATTTGAAAGTGCAATTGAAGTAAGAAAATTTCCTATTTGAACTACACTCACTATTTTAGTGATAACCAGTTTGGTTTCAGAAAAAAATCTCAGTACATAAGCTTGGATGAAGTAATGGCACATATTTTTCATTCTTTAAATAATGGAAATAAAACAGCCGGGCTTGTCATTGATATCACAAAGGCTTTTGATACAGTCGACCACGAGGTGTTATTGAAAAGGCTATGGGAGTTAGGTATAAGGGGAGTGGTTCATAGGTGGTTTACTAGTTATTTACTAAATCGTACACAATGTGTAAGATTGGGTGGATTTGTTAGTAGAGAGTTAATAGTCCAAAGTGGTGTTCCACAAGGTTCTGTCCTTGGTGTATTATTAGCGAATTTCCATAGGAAAAATGAGCTATTGCAGTGGCCCTTATGGTAAGACAAAAGGTCGGGAGTAGCAAATGAGCACCGATCATGGTCCCCAGAACACGTTTTGGGGTGTCATTAAAATTCATATATATATATATATATATATGTGTTCGCACTCTAGCAGCCGCATTTTAAGTCCGATTTATTTCAAATTTGGTATACATATTGGTTGTCTACGTTGCTCGGACGAGTTCGTTAGCCACAAAAATCCAACCGGAAGTACGTTTTTTGACCGGAAGTAACTATTTTTTTACATTTTTACTACAAGAATGAATTTTTTTAGAGTTTTTTTCTAAAAATATAAATGTAGGATGTTATTCTGCACATTTTGTTTTTTTACGCGACCTTATAGCTCGCTTGGTTACCCCATAATCGATCAAAACTTAAAATACCATTAAAATACCCGGTTCGAAGCCAAGTGGTGCAAACTCGCGAGGCCACTAGGCGCAAACAAATTCTACTAATATATTACGTACACACAGACAGCTGTTCAACGCCTTCTTGAGTAGACCTATTACCCAAATTGTTGGTTGAAACCCTAAAATAGGCATATAAACTTAATTTTGGAAATTTGCTCAACTCACATCAGCGATCCAGCTGCGTGGTCGAATTATTTTTAAATCTCATAAAAGATTTTGAGAACAATTGATAATTGGTTATTACATAATGTTAATGATGAAGACATCTTTGATAGCTTATTTGCTAGTATAATATATTGAATTAAGGGAAGAAGGCAGTGTTATTTATATAACGGGGAGAGGTCTACTGTAGGGTAGAAACGAGTTAAACAGTGAAATCACTTCTTAAGTTAGCGAGGATAGGTTAAGGGTCTGCTCCAGTAAATGAGAAAGCAACCGGAAACGCAAGTGCTTCTCTCTATAGTCGTATCTAAACAGTACAATTTCTTGCAGCTGAGCACTTTGACATTGCCTCATTTCAAACCATTTTATAAATCCATCTTTTGTAATGGAGTGCTGAAAAAAAAACTGAATATTCTTTATAAAATTGTGGATGCGGCTTGCGTTTCTCTTTTAATTATAAATTTTTTATTGTGTAAAGAAAAAAGTTCAAACTTGGTACCTACTTCAAAAATGTCAATTAAGTGACAAAAAATCTTAAGACAGTCTCTTACTCATATTTTTGTTGAAGGTAAACCCAAAACTGGCTGTGCCAACGGGGTTATCTAATTTCCTGTTTTTGTATTCAGTTGGTATTTTATATAAAGTATTATGTTATTTATTGACCAATTAAAACACTTATGTATAGTAGGATATAAGTATATATTATCTTATGTAGGTATATATTTAAAACCGTAGTCAACTGTATTTTAAATTTAACTATGGAGAAATATAATTCATTCATTCATGTAGAAGAGGCAAAATAGCTGTCTGGGTATAATATTTAGTCAAAATTTTAGGGATATATTGTTCATGTTGACCAAGGCCGGTTCTAGACATTTCTTAAGTATAAGCGAACAATATTTTGGCGCCCCACATCTCAATGATAATAAAAATATAGTATAGGACTAATGGACAAAAATTCTGCGAATAATTATTACAATTGCAATTTTCCGCAAAATAGGTATATTTGGTATGTTTCTTTACATGGAAAAGCATAATTACATAGTATTTTCTACTAATTCAATTATGTTAATTACTAGCTAAACTTCTTGCTTCTGTCGTTACTCAAAAGATCATGTTAGAAAAATACTTTCCTGGCAGGAAGTTTGGCAAAATCTTTTATTATTACAGTATATCCGTATCCATTTCTTTGAGAATGTCATTTTCAATGGCCATCTAAGCTAGTCCATTCAATCGTTCTAGAGATATGGTTGATCTTAAGTAAGTCTTCATTAATTTTAACTTTGAAAAGCTCCGTTCACCACTGGAAGAGTGAGACGTATTCTTAAGCTTACAAAAACATTAGGAAATGAGTCTACGTAGCCATTTTTTATGATGAAAGACAAGGCTTTGGCCGGATAGGTACCGGAGGTCAACATAGGTGGGAATATTTGGAGCTCGTTCACTCGTTGAAGAGATCATTTCCATCAATGTCATGTTTCTCTTTATCACTCAACACAGTTTCAAGATTTGCACATGCTATCTTCAAATCCTATTTATCACATGTACGCAGATTGTCTATTTGATATAGAAATTCAAAGCGTTTGTCATTTTCCATAAGATGAAATCTTTCTTTCAGTGATGTGATCGCTTTGTCAAGCACAACATAAAAAAAATTGACTTTGAAAGATCTTTTTGCTGCCCCAATAGGTTCATCTTCGTAAGAGAATTGCTTTTTCATTTTCATTTCATGGGCGGACTTAAGTTGGCGTTGGCACCAGTTGACGGACGAGTCCATTTTTGTGGGGAAGGGGTGTTCGTTCAATGTTCTACCACTCTACGTTCAGCTCACCACATTTGCCGCCAGATGGATGAGTCCATTTGAATGGGAAAGGGGTGGAGATGTTAGGTGTTATATCGCCATCGTCAACCACGCAAACATTCAACCTTATTGATATATTTTATAGTTGACATTTTCTATAATAAATATTCATCTTTAAGACAAAAAAAATTATCTTCCCCGTTCTTCCCAAATTAGCGCCTTCTGCGGCCGCGTAGTTCGCAGGATTCAAGATCCGGTCCTAATGTTGACAGAGGTTAACAGCACTATAAGTAACCTTGACCCAAGTTATTCAAGCAACAAATACTATTTTGCTGGTGGACCTCTAGATCAGTGGGAATGTGTTGACTGAAGTTTAACTATGTGTAACCTTGACCAAGTTATTCAAGCAACAAATACTATTTTGCTGGTGGACCTCTAGATCAGTGGGAATGTGTTGACTGAAGTTTAACTATGTGTAACCTTGACTAAGTTATTCAAGCAACAAATACTATTTGGCTGGTGGACCTCTAGATCAGTGGGAAAGTGTTGACTGAAGTTTAAGAACAATTTCTACAAGCTATGATATAACCGTATTCTGAGACAAGGATATAATTTTATATTGTTTATTTTATGGGTTAGTAGCATTAAAATACATCAAACATATATGTCCTAGATGTGTAATTAAAATGATTATTGCCAGGAATAAACAGTGACATACAAGTGAGCCGACAGTAGAGTTTGATGGCGCAAGTTGAAACACGTCAACAAACTCATATATAAAAAAGTTAAGCTAAGATTGGCAGAAAATTGTACTCAAACTGATCGTATTTATCCTAGCAGATATAATTTATATAATAATTACAAATATATTGATTCATGACATTAAATTTCGATTGTAAAATGTGCTTTCTCATTGGTTGTGAACTGTCCAATTGCAAGGGTTTACAGAGACTAAAAAAAAAAAAAAAAAAGAGAGAGTGACTACTGATTAGAAGTCAGGTTTTGAAAGTTCAAATCTTTATGAATCCAAAGGTTCATAATCTTTATAATTATTTTTAAAACCGGTTTATCCAACTGTTATGGGCCTTAGAAAAGCTACAAATTGTATCTTTCTCTTTGTTTTCTCGCGTGCCGATAGCTGTTTAGACAACTACAATTTTACAACGATGATTACATAATGTAAATATACATTTCACAATACATTTGTAAATACAAAAATTAAAGTTTGAAACATTTCATTTCCAATGGTTTTTGTTTTATTGAGATTGGATGATTTTTAGTGGGAGAAATATTTGGGAGGGAACTCATATTAAGGTGTATATTTTGTATGTATATCATCAAGGAAGTCTCAAAATGTAGTTCTCCTTAGCAAATGTGTTGCCTAGAAAGGCTGGCAAAGTTATATACCAAGTGAACCTCAGCAGCAAACATGAAGGCAAGATAATTGATCGGTGGTATTCTAGAGAATACGATTTTATCTTAATCAACCATGTTCGCACAACATTTTATATTAGTATAACATAATATTGAATTATAGATCTGAGAACTTTGGGTACCGGCGGCATATTATTATGCCACCTATTTTGAAAGACCTATGAAATGATTTTTTTTATTTTCTGGTCATCTGGGAGACCTATGGAATCTGCGTACAAATTTGTATGTCACTTTAGTAAAAACTAGCTTATGGATCTTAAAGAGTTCATCTAAATGGTCAGGATTGGATGGAAAATTTGATGCAGAATGTTAAAGGAAATTGAAATAATATTACTGCCCCAGTATTTTCAATCTGTTATTATTAAAAGATTCTATAATGCTAACCACTGACAACAAAACACTTATTAAACTATAGTCTGTACATTTGCTAAATAAAATCATTTTAAAACTATGTGTTTCGTCATTTTTTTCAAGAGGTTATAATTAAAAAATTCCACAGATGAAATTGGACTTGAATGTCACTATACAATCGACCATCAATACACAGTATTGTACACTAACAATTGCCATTAAAATTAAGATACCAGTTACCGTAAGCAATTTATTTTAAAATTAATGTACAACTGATTTACTCATTCAATAAAAGTATGTTATATATTAACTTACGTTGTTCACATTTATTTAACGTTAATAGTACACAACAAAAACATTAATAAGTAAATCTAAATACTGATGTTTCTCAAGCACCCCTTTATCATTCTTAAAAAACTGAAAATTTAATACAATTTTATATTTACTGACGCTTTTGCCGATTTCATGAATTTGTAAAAACTTACAATAAAAAAAATGAAAGTTATTTAACTCAGAATTGTGGCTTTAACCATACAACCTATACACTAGAACAAACATACTTCCTCTAAAATAAGCCTAAGTAACTTATAGGCTGGAAGGAGTGCTACAGAAATCAGGATGAACAATTAATTCATTCTAACAAAGTTGTAATTTGATACATGGTATCAAGATCGCCATTAATGACTTAAGTAACAATAATAAACAACTTTTATAGGTACATAACATATAAGAAAGTAAATATTACTCTTCAATATGAAGATGTTTAATACTTAAAGAAAAATCGTATGGTTTGGTAAGGGTCTGCCAAATTATGACAAAGAGGAAGGTTTACATTATAAAGTGTCTGTTCCAAACATATTCAAACGTAGAATATGAGCTGCCAAATTTAATAGAGTAGAGAAAGCACCTGTATCTATTCGTATGCATGAGTACTTGTTATCTCGTAGAATGCGAAAGTCATTGCTTGACAGACATTATGTACGAAGTGCATTTTTATTTTGTGCATAATGAAATAATGTGTTTAACAATGTTAACACTGTACCAATGTGTGTGTTTTTAACAGCATCAATTTCTGCTAAAAGCTTGTTGATACAGAAAGCAAAGCATAATTTCTAAAATTATGCAAACTTTTGGGAACAAATGTATGGATGTTACATAAATAAATGAAAGAGCTATATTATAATATAATTGTTTTCAATACTGACGAACTTTAACTAAAGTGGTTGTTGCAGTTGGTCAGCGAGTCAACACGCTGGAATATAAATGTTATTAACAATGTGTGTCAGAGGAGCTGAAAATTACTTTGAGATTATTGATGATCATGTACATAATTTTAATACAAAATTTGAGCACGGACTCAGGTACAGCAAAACTGTTTTCACTTGAATATAAAGATATTTTTTTTGACGTTGTGCAAGAACATGACATGCATGATCTGAAGGCCATGATAACTGATAATGTCTTGGGAGTTTGTGTACAACACGGATATCAAAACTCGATCTCTACTGATGAAATTACTTTGATCCTCAAGTGATAAGGACATTTTTTTTAAACTACTGCAACACGAATAAGCACCAACTATCAAGGAACCGTATTCTGTGTCATTTTAGTGATACAGTTCGATCCTACACAAGCCAATTCTCCCTATCTGATTATGAATTCTTGGTCGAGCATGGAATCCCTTAAGTTTGCAATGCTCCTTACTCACTAGTTCGATTTGTCACTCAAGAGTACATAATGACAACGCGCCAGCACAGTCGAAAAAGGACTATGAAAACTGTGAACAGCAATAGAAAGACTGCTGGGTTAGTGTATGGAGTCACATAGGGACTAATTAGAAGTAGTTTAGTATTGGAAACTACTCAGCTCCATCTCCACAGCCTGCGTTCGGATATTTTTTGAAAAATAATTTTTCACCTGCACATTTAACAATTTTGCATATTTGATCTAATACCCAATTAAGGCAATGACATTTGACTGTTTTACATTCTAATTCACATGTGTTAACATTAATGTGTCCCTCTTTCTGATGTACATTATTCAAAATTCTACTTTGTTCTTATCAACTGGTTAATCAGAACCTAAAATTATAATATTTTATTTGAAAATTTACTAATTAAATCAATAATGATTATTTATATTTGTACAGGATTTAAAATGGGTACCAAAAATATTTGAATTCTTTATCATTAAAGTTAAATAAATTCATTATTTTTATTTATTGTCCTGAGACTAAAATAATTTAAACAAGCTGGGAAAAAAAGAATACAGATGCATTAATAGTCTTGTAAGGGCTTATTTATATACCAGAATAGCTCAAACTTGCAGACTCAACACTCATACATACTCGTAGAATTCACTATTCATCATAACCTTTGTCTCAATTTCCTCCATAAAAAAATCATAACAAATTAAAAAATAAAAATAAATAAATTATCATTAAGCTATTTTCAATAAATTTCACTTGCATAATGTAAAAACTTAAACCTTAGAAACCCTCATCAAACCTAAATATACACAAGTATATAATACATTTTAATTTATTAAATTACATTACGTTTGAAAGTAAATTGTTACATAAACAATATTTCTTACACTGATCTTTGAAAAATAATGCCTCCAGAGATTTTCAATATATAATTAACAAAAAACTAATTCAATTATTCCCTAATTAAAAAAAATGCCTGAACAAATCAGAAACAACATTTTTACAGTACATATTAAAACCAGGTAAGTAAAATCTAAATTTAGTACAACAAATCTTTATAAAGTGGTTTTTAAAAACTTATTGTTATAAAAGCTTTCTCTTCACTTGAAAATGTTGTAAATATATAAAATTTTCAATTAAATCTATTTTTAAAGTTCATTTCACACAAACTGCTTGTTCTGAGAAAACAAATTGTAATATGTAATATTAAGACTGCAATAACTTTATTTGCCTTTATATATGTTAAATAAAAGAGTTAGGATGATAATCTATAATCCCACACAAATGAAGTATAATTTAACAAAACATTAAACAAACATAACTTAAACACTCATTCATTTGACATTTAAAAATCAAACAAACGGAGCACGTATTTTCTAACCTCAATGTGGATAATTTTATTAATTACAATTATCCACACGAGTTCGTCAACAACAAAACATGAAACAATTGTGCGTATTTATTAATCCCTGAACGAAATTAAGTTTAGTTACGATTGCTAGTATACACTGTTACATTTTATATATTAAATAAAATAATATACATTTGCTGTCAAGGGTTGAACCCAAAGATTCTGCCTTTGTTCGACATTAGTGGTACGTCTATTAGAGGACTAATATCGACGTATACAGTAACAAATATAATACAATTATGTGCACTTATTAAATATACAATACATTTTAAATGCTTGGCTTTCATTAAAATGAACTTGTTTAAGTGACATATTTTTATAAATTAATTTTATATTCAGTACTAATGCTGGAAGTTCTAGTTATATTATGACTTAATTATTCACATATACACTCACGGTTTAGTAGGAAACATAGTCAAAATCGCAGCACAAATTTTTTGGGGGTTAGTTTCGTTAGGAAAAAGTCGCATAGCCGCTTGCACTTGGTCTTCAGGAAATATCGATGCCAAATGGTAGTGAAGTCTTCTTCTAGCCTCTTCGGGATTTGCCGGCGGTGGAAACTGTGTAGGAGGAGGAGGAACAGGCCATGTATTAGGAAGGGGAGGCGGAGGAGCCGACAGATTAAGCTGAGGATCTGAGGCGGAAGACAAGGGACGGGGACACAGAGGAGCTGGAGGATGGGCAGGCGGAGCAGAAGCTATTCGTGTAACGTGTTGATGAGAAGAGAATGGAGTCGGAGGTAGTTCGCAACTCATAACACGGCCTAATGTTTGATGCTGTCTTCTCATTTGAAACAACCTAGGATCGCAGGCTGGGTTTAATGTTAATTGGCGTTGGAGTTTACGATGAAGGTTGTTGCTTTCGTGAGCCCACATCGGCGGTGGAGGAGTCGTATATCCCGGAGGAGGTGCTCTAAAACAACTGCCTTCTATATTCTCAACGGACGCACTGCCATCGCTGATATCTAAACTAGGAGCATTGGACTTGGTTCTTGAAAGAGGCATTTTTCTTAGCAAACTTTTATTTTCCCCATCGCTTGATTGCAGAGGCAAACTCAATGATTTTCCTTTCAACTGATTCCCTAAACACATAAGAGATTTATAAGTATCCAACTAAGATTTATACTAAATAATTAGGAGTACAGTAGAACCCCGATTATCCACGAGTGGATTACCCGCGTTGCGGCTTAACCGCGATCGCCAAAAAATACCGCAATCACCAAAAAAATACAAATTAAATATGTAAAATAACCCAAATGCGATACTTCGGCGAACGAAGTTTAGCGAGTGAAGGCCCATTATCTCGCGCGTAGACTGTAGCGCCACCTCAAAGACAATACAGTAAGCAGAAAAATCAAATATCCTTCATAACTGGACTATTCTCACCCCACGCCCAACAAAAACAATAGTAACAACTCGCTATTTCTCCCTCCACGCAGTCGTCAGTGTCACTAAATCAGTGTTAAGAAAAATTCGTTCAGCTATTGTAAAAAAGGAGTCAAATGCAAAGAAACAAAAATGAATAAAGGACTTTTTTACTCCATGCTGATAGAGATTGATATTGAAAGTGCATTTTGATAACAGTAGTACTGTATTAGTTATGTACTGGACTGTGTTTGTTTTGTTTTTGTTCTTTGTAAATACAATGTAAAAAGTGTGTGTGAAACTATGTAATTTTTCCAACATATAAAGGTACGTACTACTGTACATATTTAAATTAATTGTTATTACCTGAACCTTTTGTAAAGATTAATTAAGCAATTATTTTAGTTTTAGTTTTACGGTCATTTTTAACTATTTCTAGAGCATTTTAGGTTAGTTTCGGATTATCCGCGATTTCGATTATACACGGAAGTTCAGCCACTCATTATCGCGGATAATCGGGAGTCTACTGTATATTAATTTTATTTGATCAAAAGGATAACATTTTTGTATTGCTTTAAATAAGAAACAACATATAACTTTCTGAAAATTAAAATTCATTTAATCTCTCAGTTTGTTTTATTAAGATATATTATCTGGGCAAGTTTTAATTCGTTCGGTCAAAATAAGCTTGGATAGTTTTCAAGAAGTAGATAAAATAATGTATTTAGTATTTACCTGGACTAGCATCTCGACCTCGAGCCTGTAGATGTCTCTGAGCATGTTCCACAAGACGTTCTGTGACAGACTTGTGAGGTAACGGCCCCCGTTCTGGATGATGAAATTTACATTTGTTTCCATAAGTACATTTTTTTGCATAAGGACACGGTGGAGGCGGATCCCCTCTTCGTGGCTGAATCCGCAGAAACCTTTCCAATGTCGGACCTGACCTTCCCAATGGATCATCAGGAGGCATAAACCTGCAACCATAGAATTGAATCAGTCGTTTAGAAAACATTCTTCAACAATTTGTTATCAAAGCAAAGTTAACCAATAAAATACTTGTTAATTAAAGATTTTGAAATTATTTCTTTAAAGTCTCCCTCCAAACTACAGTTTGACTTCTGCATTTGCCAAACATTCTGTGCTATATGTGCAGAGAGTTTTGTTTTAAGCACATGCTTATTATTCTTCAATTATATGCAGTACATAACATTTCATGCAACACTTAATATAATACACAATCCACACTCTCTATTCTATTCATGGTGGTTATGTGCTTAATTGCCAAACCATGAATACTGAGCAGAGATTTGTATGGAATCGTATAGTGTACATTTTTTTTAAGGATTAATGAAAGTACATGTCTTTCAAAAAAGAATTTTAATTTTAAAAACAGAAGATTACAATCAAAAAATATATCTGGTTAAAAAATATCTTCATATCTGATTTACATGTTTACATACATGTTTAGCTCACAAAGGCATGTTGCAAACATAATTACATAACTATAAATTGAACACTTTAAACACTTAATAAAACTAAATCCCGAGCAAATATTGCTGATATAATCTAGTAATACGGCAAAGAGTCTGCACTATTTCTCATAAAGGGCAAGAGCACAACTACTTCCATTTTGTTAATGGTAACAATTAAACATAATAGTGTAGTGTTCAATAAAATCATTTATTACCTGTCATTGACAAAAGAGTACATAAGTATTCTCTCTTCAACAACCTTTCTAAATTCTGGCGTCTCCTGAGCAAGATCCCTGTAGTTATCATTGGATACTACGATACCATCGACTTCTGCAGCTAAGCGAAGAATGTATCTGTCATCATAGCAAACCATACGTTTTCCACCGACTAGTCTTGATGGTGTAAATACAAGCAGACGTTCTCTTTCTAATTCACCAAGAATTTCTTGCTCTGTAACATCAGAAGAATCAAATATTAATACCTGGAAAGTACATGTTGGACCATTAACAGTTGACAGACATACCACAATACAACTCTTAGCTGTCTCGGTGATAGCTGAATAGCGAGTGTTAGTCTACAACCAAATAGTGAAAATTTTCAAATAGATTGCTCAAAAGTATTACATCTAGTTTTTACATCAAATTGATTATATTTAAACAGAAAACCTGACAACTGGATTATGTGTTAGTGTGTGTTTGTTTGTTTTAAATTAAGCTGATGGTATGGCTGAGTGAAGGTAATTTTAAATATCAGAGGAGGTTTGTTTAGGTAGCGGTGTGTTAAACAAGACAGTAGAGCTGAATGGATTAGATGGATCTGAGCTGGATGGATTAGAAGGAGTAAGACAGGGCTTTCTGAGTTGACCATCTGAGTTGACCTGGCGAGAGAGCCAATTGGACCAAAAGGAATCAAGAGACAAAATATAAATGAGGTTATACTTGTGAAATTGGGGTTAAGTGTATCACATACAATTTATTTCTATTTCAGAATCAGTTTTTGTTTTAAATTAAAAAATTAATATATGGGTAGATTTCATGTTTGGGAACTTGGAAGATAAAATCTAACTCAGTTTTGCTAGGCAACATAGAGATGTAGTAAGATTTATTGTTTTTGGAATAGATTAGTAGAATTTATATCAAAGGAATAAGATATACATTATTTAAATATTTAATTCATGTTCAGATTTAAGGTATTGTACCAAATACATAATCCTCTCACAACATAATTAGTCGAGTTACGACTAGTAAATCCCCCATATGTCAAACCAAAAATATTTCATGTCGTGTTTTTTACATTTTCCTTAACCCTACAACTGTCAATGTTAATTTTTTTCGATGAAAAGCCGTTTTTGCGTTTTACAAGCATTTTTTCAAAAATTCGCCAAAAATAGTAATTCTATTCCAATCCAAAAGTGTTCCATAGCTTTTTTGTAGAAAAATAATTCATATATGACAGTAAAACATTTATTCATGTAAAATTGTAAAAGTTATTAGCTCATGAAACAAATAATGTTCAGTAACGGAAGAAAAGGTTTCAACTTTAGGCCTACATAACAAGTAGTAAACATTTTTTGTAATTTTTTCGTAAGTGTAAAAAAGTTTCGTAATTTAGTTCTAAATAGAACTGTATACAAACATTTATCTATTTCAAATTTCTTATTTTGAAAACACCAGTTTTTATGTTCCAAATACACGATTGCTAACAATACAAGGCCTAGTTGTAACGTAATTTACTAATATATGCTTTGCCCAAAAATGAAATATTATTATAACAAAGTGTAGAGAATGAATCAAAGAATTGAACTGTATACTTGTATCATAAAAGTGTTTTACTTAAAATCAATTGAATTACAAAAGTGAGATGAAACAAATGAAATCTCGTGCGGACAAAGGAAATTCAAAATATGACCGTTGAAGACAATGGAAACAGCCTTGTTTTGCAATCTCAAGCGGTAGTATGAATTCTGTGCAAATATGAAATTTCAACTGCTGTTTGAATAACACCTAACCAGTCAAATATAGTTTGCTTTATACCCAACAACAGATTGATCTTTGGTCTATAAATAGATATAAAAAAGTCTATTGAAATAATTCGAATTATAAGAGATATCTCGAACGCAAAATGTGCTGTTTTATTGGTTGAAATCTGACCAATTGCAAGAGTCTACAAAACACCCCACAACTTTTGAACTATTTGTCCAATTTTTTATTTGATGGAAGTTTTAGATAGGTAAAAGTGTGATGAATCCTTCAGTATACAGATACAACTCAGAAAAATACCGGGCGGGTTGTATTGAGAGACATAGAAACTGGAATTAAAGGTAGTTTTGGCGCATTACAATTTGCGCGTCATTGGCTTTTAGAAAACTCAAAAACTGCAACGATGATTACGTATGTAAATATACGTTTTAGAAAAAACTTCTAAATATAAAAGTTAAAGATTAGATAATTTTCTTTCCAACGGTTTCTGATTTATTGTGATTAAATGATTTTTAGTGGGTGAAATATTAAATACAAGTTGAGTTGCCACAGACTACACAATTCACTAAGGCAGGGCGTTGAGACCACTCAATTTGAGTGGTCTGACAGTTCGAGGGTTAAAGTTACGGATTTATAGTTTTCACAGAAGAAATCAACCTTGAAAATTAATAATTAGGATGGACAAGTTTGAAGAGGGCATGGCAAAGACTTTTGAAATTAGTATTTTCAGATTGATTTATCAAATTTACATATTTTTTATAAATTAAAAAAATTAGTAATTTAAAGGTAGTAAAATAAAAAAGAAACTATTAGATATATATTACGTAAAGACAAACATGGATTCTGTTAACTAAATAAATTAAATAATTGTATGTGTATTTTATGACTATTGTAATTCTTCTTCAGTTATAGAAGGTTCCCACATTTCCATTTCTCTGATGTCTTTTTAAAAGTTTCCGTGACTCTTGTCATGAAATAAATCTAAATTTTTTCTTGTTATCTTCTTATCGAATTAGAATATTAAAAATGAAACCGTCCTTACAATTTATTTAAATATTTATTCAAATCAATTACGACTAATTCATTAAAAAATCAGAAAGCTGAATGTCAAAAGTTCTAATACAAAAATAATTTGTAAATCCTTTATAACGAGAAGCAATAATTATTTTAACATTATTAATTAGAAACACTGAAGTCCCAACCACAAGTTCGGTGAATAAACTGACACAAATAAACTGTAACACATTTTATTAATATAGTTATTCTAGTACTCTGATGTACATTTCGGTCACCAAGTTACCATCATCGCAGGGTTTTAAATATAAACTAATGCTAACAAGAATGAAACTATAAAACTAAACAGACCTATTCTCCCCCCTTTCCCTACTTCAGGTAGATCAACCAATCATAAGTGACCACGCCAAGGACTTGTTTCAAAAAGCCAGGTAGAAGCGGCTAACGGTACTTGTCCCTGTCCTTGGGAAAGGCCAAAGGTTACGAAATGAAAATATTACACCAATTACATAAACCTTCTAAACTACCGGAAAACAGCGTACAATATTTCTTTAAGACACAATAACCAAGTTCCTCTAAACCTTTGATAAAAGCTTTGTGGATGGTATGAATATTGCAGATTTCTAAATTTAGAAGTCCTTTTTTTTTAACTAAGAGTACTTTTGTTCATTGAATATTCTTTTCCCTGATTCGTTGACTATCTGATTCTAACATTTGAATGTTTTTTCCCCAACCACTTATCCTGTACCCTTTGTGATCATTTTTATCCAACTATAAGTTCTGAAATTTGCCCCTTCCCTCCCATAGTTTTAATACTTTATTGCACAGTTAATTTATTAATTAGAAGTAAAAACATTTAAAACACAATCTGTAATATTGTAAACAAAATATTTTCAAATATGCATAAAAAAATATATAGGTGAATAGAATATAACATATAGTATAACTCAATGAATTGTTGTATATCTGAAACATTAAATTAGTAAAAAAAAGTGAAGAAAGTGAATAGTTTTATAAAAAGTGACCATGTCCAAAAAAATTTAAAAAGTGAACTGTTACAAGCTCTGAACTCATCAACACCATCCACTGTTGAAAACCAATTGTCTGCCGTCACATTGAGGTTGCTACCTAGAATCGGCTTACAAAGTTTTATCAGAGTCTATGTCGGTACACTGAACTCCTCCTCTTTCTCTGTTAATACTGCCCCATCAATTCCTTTACCAGTGTACGTATATGTATATCCATTGAAAAGATAAGATATCTTAGCATCCGCTAAGCACATGACTTTTACTCCGTACTTCTTAGGTTTCTTGGGCATGTCTTAAATGGACAGCGCCCTCTAAAGGGAACTAGCATTTCATCGATGGTGACAAGTCCTGACGGACAGTACACTGCCTAGCTGTTGTAAATGAATTTAGAAAATATATCTGAGATAGCAGCAGTTTTGTCATTTACTTTCCTTTGAGCACGTGTTTGTTTGTCATCAAATCTCAAACTACCTACTAAAATGGTGAAACGTTTTACTGACATGGTGGCTTGGAAAATCGGTCGGCTGAACTCATCTTTGGTAAATAAAGATTCAAACTTTTTATCATTTGATCTCAATACTAAAGATACAAGCAGCAGCCCGATAAGAGCGTTCACCTCTTCAATATTAGAACTTCTATAGTTGCTTCGGTTTGTTCCAGGTGCAAGATTTTTTCTGGCAGTTGTCAATTTTACGTTTGTGTTTGTTACTATTTTGGACAAAATATAGTTATCAAAGAAAAGCTTCCACACTTCATCTTGACTTATTCTATTGCCTAAGGCAGGGCAGGACCTCTTATTCCTGGCAACCCAGTTCGTAGTATATTACAGGCAGGTGTTCTGACGTTTGTTGGCAGGGGAGCATTTGTCCATACATTTGAAGGGCCAGATTCATTCTTCTTCAATATTTCAAAGAAATACTTTGGTAGGGGTACATTTTCAGCTACCATGTTTCTTATATTTATGTCTTGATTGCCTTCTTCAAGCAAATCGCCGTCTTCATCTGTTGAATCATCTTCACTTTCTTCTTCATTAGGCAGTAAAAAATCGGGGTTGTCTGAATCATCAACAACACTGGAATCGTCATCAGATAAATCATGAAGAGCCTCAGAGTCCAACATATTTCGAATTCGATAACTGAAGTCTGGGTCCTGCATATGTACAGTTCAACTTGTACTAGGTTTATCCATTTTATACTCAAAAAACAATAACTCTATACACACTAAAAAAAGAATAACTAAACACAAGGTTAATAACTACTATATACACAAACACTATACTACAACGTCAACCGAAACATACGGTAAATTTGACCGACGACCAAACTACGGTAAAAGAAACATACAGTATAATTGACCGGCCAGTTAACATATGTTCACTAATCTTTTGTGTTGCATTTAAGTACTAAGTGACTTGATGAAGCCAACAATATTCAGTGAAACAGCCCTGTATTGTTTTTGTAACCAAAGAAGAATTGTAACAACAGTATTTATACATAACTTAAATGACATTCAAAAAGTAAAAATAATTTATAAAATAAAAAAAGTGTTATAAGTAATTGTGTTTTTTTAAACATGCCTGTTATAGGATTATCAGGACGTGAAGCTTCTTTTCTCCACTTGGGAACAAACACGGTGATTTCTTTATGCCCTCTTGCTCGGAACCAATCTACACAGATTTTGATACCCCTGCAGGAGAAAACTTCTTTATTTCCATGGCTGAAACAAAATATTAGCTTTTAGGAAAGTTACTCTTGCACTATATAAATATGTAATTGTAAATAGTAGTATATTATAGCTACATAATAAGAAGCAATATATGCAAAAGAATAATGTAAAACTTGAAAACATACTTTGTCGACAGTTTTCATCGCCGATTTATCATTTTAAATGTGGTTCTTTGCATTTTATTTTCAAATAGTTACTCAAAACTATCTACTGTATTTGTGAAAAATTTTATGAAAATATTCTAACTTTGTTTAAAGAAAACCCTCTGCCTTGACTTCGTATTTATAAACTAAATAAATGCGAGTAAGACTCACATACCAAGGGTTACCAACATTCCGAAAGAGTTCAGTTCTAAAAAGACAGAGTGTAACTAAAAATAGTAATAAATTTCCTCTATGATGTTCTTTTTTACCATCCAAAATGTCATAACATATTATATACAACAACGTATCACATTTTTTCATGTACTAACTAAATATTCTGAACTGACCATCTAACCAATAACCATGATGGGAATAAATTATACATTGGGGGTGCAGATTGGTGAAAGGAGATGGAGACTAAACTCTTAATGGACTTCACCCACCTCACGTTAGAAACTACTGTTCCAATGTATAGTCATCAAATATAAAATTCTTTGAAGTAAGGCTTCATGTTACACAACAAACACAGACTCCTATAACAAATATGTACAACACTTCGCGTCCTCAGGTGATGTAAATCATAGACGTTAGCGGACTTCTTTTGTCACAACCCATCCGAACACCTAACACAGGTACGAGAACACCTTGGTTTCTAACGTAAGGTTTGTGAAGTCCATTAAGAGTTTAGAATTTATCTACCACGCTATCTAAAAATGTCTTGTAAAATTAACAGGAGATGGTGACTCCCAAAACCCAGTATTACTATATAGTGTTAAATAGAAAGAAATGGGCCTACACATATTTCATTAAAGTAACAGAAATGTTCTTAAACATGTATTGAATTATATCTCTGCCAGCATGTATTGGATTGTATTGTTGTCAACATTGGATTATATGGTTGTCAACATTGGATTATGTGGTTGTCAGCATGTATTAGATTACATAGATGTCAGTATGTATTAGATTATATGGTTGTCAGCATGTATTGGATTACAATGGTGTTTGTATGTATTGGATTACAAAGTTGTCAGCATGCATTTTAATACATGCGTGTCAGCATATATTGGATTACATGAGTCAGTACATATTGGGTTACATAGGTCTCCAGCATACATTGTATTACATTGGTGACAGCATGTATTTGATTATATGGTCATCAGCATGTATTGGATCATATAATTGTCAGCTTGCATTTGATTACATGGGTGTCAGCATGTATTGGATTACAAGCTTGTTTGCCAGCACGCATTATATTACATGGCTGTCAGCATATAAAGGATTATATGGTAGTGATTATGTATTGGATTACATGAGTGTCAGCATCTACTGAATTATGTGGCATTCAGTATTTATTGGATTATACATGGCTGTCAGCATGCATTTTATTATATGGTTGTAAGCATGTATTGGATTGCATGGGAGTCAGCATGTATTAGATTATATAATTATCAGCATGAATTGTATTACATGGGAGTCAGCATGTATTTAATTACATGGGTGACAGCATGTTTTGGATTACATAATTGTCAGCATGTTTTGGATTACATTTGTGTCAGCATATATTGGATTACATGTATGTCAGCATATATTGAATTACATGAGTGTCAGCATTTATAGGATTATATGGAAGTCAGCATGTCTTGGATTACATGGGTGACAGCATGTATTGGATTATATAATTGTCAGCATGTTTTTGATTACATGTATGTCAGCATATATTGAATTACATGAGTGTCAGCATTTATAGAATTATATGGAAGTCAGCATGTCTTGGATTACATGGGTGTCAGCATTTGATTGTTTCAAATTACTTTCAAGATTTACAAGCCTTATTATTTATGAAATGTATTGGTTTAACTAGATTAGGTAAAAAATACATAAAATAAAAGTTTTTACCTCATAGCCACATTACTTCCATCTATTACAACAGGCCTCAATCTGAATGTATCATCCATAGAAACAACTTGTTCAGCCGTTGATACTCCTGCAGTACAATCGAGTTCTTCAGAGTCGGCACTAGACTCGGAACCTAAGCGTGGAGGTGTTTGTGCTCCCAATTTAATTAGTTCCTGTATGTACATAACATAAATTATAAATTAAAGTTACAATGAAGAAGTCATATCCTCTGAATCTAGGCTAGAAATACCACAAAACCTTATAACCTTGGAGATTACTTCAATGTAGGTTATCTGAGTTTTATTAAGATCTCTCTATAGGCCTGAAATGGTTTATTTTATTTTATAGAGCATTAATGACATTTACTTTCATTGTAACCACATCAAATTCCAATTTGACTAATACAGTATAATCGGGGACAAGTATAGAGGGAAAGGTGTAGGGATCGGTCGGCCCAAGACAATGCTATTGTTGTGAAACCGACCGCCCGGCCACCCTCATGCCTGCGGTCATTGTCACCACCTTCCTTAAATTCTTAGAAATAGTTTGGTAAAATACAAATATTATAATTTGAACCACTAATCGAATAAAAACAAGTGACGGCTCAATCTTCTCGCAAGATTTAGACCAATAAGAGAAAACTTGAATCACAATCCTACGACTCTCCGTAGACGAGCTAGTTGGCTCTTACAATAATAACTTAGTATTGTAAACGACACAAGTTCTGAGGCGTTTAGAAAAACATATTAATCATAAACTAGTTGTTATTCAAAAACACTTAACTAAGTGATGAATACAGGCTAGCCGCTTACACATAAAACAATCTGTTACACTTCAAACTACAGAACAGCTTGTTCCATATATAACAAGCGGCCAAAGCCTTGTTATCTTTAATATTTATTTATGTTTCAAACAAAAAATACAAACAGAAATTTTAAAGCGGCTAGCCTGCATTCATCACTTAGTTAAGTGTTTTTTAATAACAACTAGTTTATGAGTAATATGTTTTTCTAAACGCCTCAGAACTTGTGTCATTTACAATACTATTATTGTAATAGCCAACTAGCTCGTCAACGGAGAGTCGTAGGATTGTGATTCAAGTTTTCTCTTATTGGTCTAAATCTTGCGAGAAGATTAAGCCGTCACTTGTTTTTATTCGATTAGTGGTTCAAATTATAATATTTGTATTGGACCGATCTATTTCTAAGAATTTAAGGGAGGTGGTGACAATGATCGCAGGCACGAGGGTGGCCGGGCGGTCGGTTTCACAACAATAGCATTGTCTTGAGCCGACCGATCCCTACACCTTTCCCTCTATACTTGTCCCCGACTATACCTACCTCAAAGCTGAGTTTGAATTGATCAATGCCTCCAATATTGGATTTCAATGGAATAATTCTATTTTTATTTCAACTATGACAACTGTATATGTGAAAGCCTGGGCATATTGCATATATTTAAAATTTTGTATTGATTTATGTTATGTATCAGACATGAGACTAATAATTCATGTAATGGTTAATCCTTTTTTGGAATTGGCTTACATTATTTCAAATTTTAAAATACTTTAAATAATTCTACTACACAAATTGGTTGTCAATATACGTCAATTATCAGATTTACATGATAAGAAATGATTAGTCAGAAATACTATAGTAAGGTAAGGTTATACTTGTCTTGTTAGTTAAACGTTCAGTTAAGCCTAGTCTAGACCTTCATATGTTTATAAATAAACAACTGTATAAAATAAAAACATTTATACAAATATAAGTGATTTTTGTTTTGTTTATTTATGATATGAAACAGATGTTTTAAACACAAATATTTGCTTGCAAACAAAACAGATGTGGATACGTTCATAAATACGGATAAATAATCTAATTAGTGTAATACCTGAAGTTTCCGTAAATTTAATAAAATAAAATTTAAGTTAATATTTACCAACAAAATTTTGCTCACAGTTATTATTTTAGTTTTTATTTGTTATTAATTATTTTAAAAAGTATAATAAAAAAACAAGTTAGAAGATAAGATTTACAAAGTTACTGTACTATGTTTAAGTGGTACGGCAGAAATTGAAATATATCAAAACGAATACATTCACAGCATTAGACATATACATTTAACTGACATATAGGTAAGAACTTGTTAGTAACCTTAAAGTCACAACGAATCAAATGCACATTCTACATTTTGTATGGAACATATGAACTAATCAATAAGAATTTTAAAATCATTGGACGTATAAAAAAACTGACTTTCAGAATACTCTACCCGAACTTGAAAAACATGGTCCAATCACCAAAAATGTTTTGTGCAAATGCAACATTTCCTTGTATGTTTGGTTTAGTAAAAACACAAATATTATTTTTGCTAAGAGCATTTGTTTAGAAAGAATTGTTAAGTGAACATCTTAGCTCTGTACTAGGCTTAAAAAGTTAAAAACGATATGATCTACAAAATGTCCAAGACAACATTAAGGGTCTGCTCCAGTAAACGAGAAAGCAACCGGAAACGAAAGCACTTCTCACTATATCCCTATCTAAACAGTGCAATTTCTTGCAGCTGAACGCTTTGACATTGCCTCAATTCAAACCATTTTATAAGCCTATCTTTTGTAATTGAGTGTTGAAAAAAAAAAACTGAATATTCTTTATAAAATTTCGGATCCGGCTTGCAAATTATTTTTCATTATTAGTTTTTTATTGTGTTTGGAAAAAAATTCAAACTTTGTACTTACAAAATGTCAATTACATAAAAAATCAAAAGCATTTAAAAAAAACTAAATTGCAAAACGGATGCGTATTGTGCTTAAAATGAGACCTTGCAAGCAATTTTATGATAAATAAACGGTATCAGTTAACTGACACAAACTTTCTCCCAACTTACTGTAGTCAAAATAATATTGTTTTTAATCATTTTATTTACTACTTTTTAGAACAAAACAAAAAAATAATATTCTACCTACGTTAATCGTATAAAAAAATTATTGTCCCAGGCGGGATTCGATCGTGCGACCTTTCAATTACTGGCCGTGCTCGCTACCGTGGTGCTACCCCGTGCGGCCGCTGCTGCGATGCTAGATTGACAACACAAACTTGTTTATTTTTAAACATTTCCCCATAATTATAAAACGCCGAAGTTTTGATAAAAGCGGGTGGTGTCATTTTGTTTGGCATCTTAAGCACTATAAATACTGAAAATTTGATCAAAATCGTTAGAGCTGTTTTTGAGAAATTTGCATTTTTTGTTGTTTTTTATGGGTTCTTAGGGGTAAATTACCCTTAAAAATTAAAAATTCCAAAAAATGAAAAAAACGCCTGGAGATATTAGGGTTTAGTACCTACATATCAAATTTCATGAAAATCGGACCAATAGTGTCCTCTCTGGTCGTGTATACATACAGACAGACACCACTCTAAAAACACTTTTTTGGGTTCAGGGAGCACCAAAACAAAAAATTCCACTAAAAATATTTTTGGGTTCAGGGAGCACCAACACAGATAATTGCACTAAACAATTTTTTGGGGTTCTGTGAGCACCAAAACAGATAATTCAACTGAAAATTCAAATTCGAACATTTTTACGAAAACAATACTTTCCCCATATACTACGTATAGGGTGGAGAAAGTAAAAATAAAAGAAAAAAATGGTTTGAAATTTAACATTGCTCTTATGGGATAAAAATCCAAGATGGCCGCCACTACAGCAGACCCTTAAGGTGTTTTTATTTTTAAGGACAAAAATGGGTATACATAATTTTGTAAATCAGTATTACAAATTGTTTATTGTGACTGCTGGCCAACTATCTAACACATTGCACAAAATAATAATAGTAATAATAAGTTAAAATCAAACTACGGATGTAATTGTAAAACTGAAATATCTAAAATTAAATCATTTTACAAACAAAATAATTGCAGCTTAAAACATTACATTTTAAAATAAATTTTTTCTCACTTTTATTTCATGTTTGCAGTTGTTTCCTTTTGTCTAATTAAGTGCAACATAATATATACTTCAGGTAAATCGTTTGATGTTATATTGACAACCAACACCTCCTTATGGTTGTAATAATTTGTGCACTGTATTGGAAAAAAAGTTTCAAGTTATTGGAATTGGAGAACATCCTCTGTTGTCATGGAACACTTAACATAAATACGTTCAGTTCAGTACGAGACAGTGGGCCCACCGTGCATGGTTTTATTAAATGTGTTTTTGTTAAGTGTTAAGAGTTCCAAGACAACATAGGATGATCTCCAATTACTTCATAATAGCTGAATAGCCGAAACAGCCATCGTTTTTAATACGAAAAGTGACTACTGACGATGGTTTCTTGTAACATTATAATAATTTATAACAGTAGTCGGAATGGCGATTAACCAAATAATTATTTCTGTTGCACGTTTGGTAATCATACTACTCCTTTTCCTCAATTGGTCTACATTCTTAACAGATCCTTTTATGAATTTAATTAAAGTTTTAGTTTATGAGAAAATTAACTCAAAATCAATTAAGTCAACTGTTTATATTAAGTTAATTTATTTACAAACTATTAACTGAAATGAATGTCAATTTATAAAAACCAGTTAGCTGTGAAATATTTAACACTTGTCATAGCAACTTGAAAAGTATAAATACATTATCTATGTACCGTACCAGTAAAAGATTTTTCGTAATAAACTAAATTTACCCCTTCATACGAGGGTCGTCCAGAAAGTAAAGAACGTTTTGGCATGGTTAAATAAAAACAAAAGAAATCAACACCAAACTTTATTTACACAGCCACAGTACCTTATTCTACTTTTCTACGTAATCCCCATTGTTGTCGAGACACTTGTTGTAACGTGGGACCAGTTTCTCTATTCCGATGTTATACTCATGAGCCGCGAAAGATTTGAGCCATATTATCACTGCTTCTTTAAGTTCATCGTCATTTCCAAACTGTTTTCCACCCAAAAATTGCTTCAACTTTAGAAACAGATGAAAATCACTAACTTTGGAGTACTTGCCGCGTTCGTGCTGAGGCATGAGGCCGGGCATTGTCGTGAATGAAAAAAACTTTAGCCGACAGCATTCCACGCCTCTTGTTTTGGATGACGCGACGAAGTCTTTGAAGAGTCTCACAGTAGGATTCTGAGTTTATTGTTGCACCTCGTGGCATGAAATCCATATGGATTAATCCCTTTCGGTCCCAAAAAACCGTTGCCATGACTTTGCGAGTCTGAAACAATGGTTTTTCCTTTTCGGGTTTTGAGGGCGAATTTGTGTGATGCCACTCCATTGACTGACGCTTGCTTTCTGGAGTCTTATACGAAACCCATGTTTCATCTCCCGTAACAATACGATCAAGAAATTGGTCTCCATCTTTGTCAAATTGAGTCAAAACTTCAAGGGCTGCCCCCATGCGTTCGCCTTATGGTCGTCCGTCAAAATCTTAGGCACCCACCATGCACACACTTTCTTGTAACCAAGATGATCTGTCACTATCTCATGTAGGAGTGATCGTGAAATTTGTGGAAAAGAGTCATGTAAAGTCGTCAAAGTGAAACGTCGATTTTCCTGAATTGTTTCTTCAACTTTTTGCTTCAGTTCATCTGTGACTAGTGATGGCCTCCCGCTCTGATCTTCATCATGCACGTTAGTTCTTCCTTGGTTAAACATGATACACCACTTTCTTACTGATGATTCATTCATCGCATCTTCACCATAGACAGCTTTAATTTGCCTATAAATTTCAATAGGCTTAACTTTTTGAGCATTCAAAAAGCGGATTACACTCCATACTTCACATTTGGCGGAATTTTCGATTAGCAACGCTATTTTAAAACGCTGCGAAAACAAGTAGCGTGACCACACAGCAACGAGACTCACCTCACACTGAAGAGAAAGGAAGGGGCAAGCGGCCGCGCACGTAATCGCAGTAGTGGGGATCTACGCCACGCGCGATGCGCATTCGTTCTTTACTTTCTGGACGACCCTCGTAATATTGGTATAGATCATACTAATTTAATAAAGAACTTACAGCAAGAAGCTCATTTTGCCCAGGATTGGGGCCCAGTTTGTGCAGTGCAGCCTGTACATGTCTTTCTGTGTATCCCAGTTTAAGCCCAAACTCCACTCTTGCTGTGTATCCATGCGGAGGTGACGACACATATTCTGCGAACTCTGCAGCCAAAGTGTCCGATGCCGTACGAGACACATCGTGATGATGACCTGGAGCTGTGTCCGCTTCCACATCAGAGTCGTAACTAGAGTCCTCCCCATCCCCATCACCTCCTTCCAACTCAGCACTGCACAGCGAGTCCACATAGCTCTGTAAACATAACATACATATTAATACTGAACAGGTTTTATAAATTTTGTGTCATTCTAAATAATTATAGCGTTGGATATCTTATAAAACAAAGAAAGGACAAGACTACAACAACCAGGTATTTCAATAGTCCCTCATCCATTGAAATATCTTAGTTTCTAGTTGTGAGTAGAAAAGTGATATCAACTCATCAATGAAAGCGCTTAAGTGGGGCTATATACTACACAGTATACAAAAACTCAGATTCCATAATATAGGCAGATTTTAAAATAAAAAGGATAATTTTCCCTTAATTTTTAAATTTAGCCCTACAGGTGCTGACAATTACGCAGCACGATGGTTGGAATCTTTTACTAATAGGTAAAAAATTTAGACTTATCTGAATAACATAGGCTTAAGTGCTAGTATCGCCCAGCAAGACGATTATAAAAAGTGATCTAGCATTACTACATGATAATATATAACTTCAATTTTATATATTCTTGAAACAGAAACATCAGGGTATCCAGTAAGCAGTGTATAAACAAAATCTGTATCCTGTATCTGTGACTGTTTAATCTGTTAGACAGCAATCTGCTGTTGCTTTGATGTGATCTGCACTATAAAATCGTACATATTATGTTACAAATTTTACTTTCATATTTTATTCAAGAAAATAAGTTGATATTGTTGTATATAATGATGTTTACGAAGCATTTATAATCTACATTTTGTATATTTATAAATTTTAACAATTGAATCAGGTTAGTCACTATAGTTTTTTTTGTATTACTGTAAAGAATTTCCATTAAGTCTATTTAATTCCTACAATATTATTCTATAAAATATATGATATAAATCTTGAAACATGTCATATTTTTAAGCTCTAAAACGCCATAGCACTGGAAATTTTCCTGTACGTAGGGTTAAGCATATCAATGCACCCCCTTCAGTTACTCCTTAAGGTCCATTTACTTTGTTGAAAACAGAATATTTTTATTTTATGTAGATCTTTTAAGTTATGAGGAATCACATTTCACAAGTTTATCTCATTATTATTCTTCCTTATCACAAGAATAAAAAATGTCAAAATTATCCACGAGCGATTCATTTTTATTCAAGTGGATTCAGTAATTTCTGAGATTATCATGAATATATAAAAAATGTGAGTTGCTCTATTTGATTTGAATAAAAACTACAAGTTAAATTAGAGGTAACTCGCAATCCAATCAAAATGATTACCAACAAATTTTCCATTTACCACAAATAAAATATCAGGTTCTGCTATTTTGTTTTGTTATTTTAATTTAATACCTAAAACATAAACTATATTTAATAAATTTACTTTTGTTTGTTTAATCATTGTACTTTCTCACTATACTATAGTAGCCTATAGAGAAAGTAAAGCAATCGCAAAAAAAATCGATGTCAAGATTTTTGTGTATATATCCGTTTTGGGACCCCTGAGTCCAAAAAAGTGGTTTTTACAAAATGTCTGTCTATATGTCTACAAAGCTAGAGAGAAAATTATTCAATCAATTTTGAAAAAATTTGCACCAAACATGTCAATTAGGCCTGTATAAATGCACGAAAAAAGGTTTTGAAAATTTTTGAAAAACAACCCCCTTTTTGGCCAAAACCCCCCAAAAAAAACAGTTATTATTTTTTTATAAAAAAACGGCTCTAACGATTTTGATAAAATTTGGCTTATTTGTAGCGCTTAATGTACCCTACCATATGCAAAAAACAGCATCTTTCAAAATTTTTTTGTTTAGCTAATAATAATAACAACTGATTTTTGGGGGTTTTTTGGCCAAAAAGGAAGTTGTTTTTCAAATTTTTTTAAAACCTTTCTTCGTGACTCTACACACCTAATTGACATATCTGGTGCAAATTTGTTCGAAATTTATCAAATAGTTTTCTCTTTAGGTAATAATATAATAATATTTATTAGTTGCTCTCCTACTTTAATGTACTATCTCATCTCCACTTTAATACAATAATTAATTATGAAGTCACAGTTGGGGTTACATACGGGGGTTGGCATGCGAAGCACACAATGCACTATGTATCGAAAATACTCCCAATACGGGGGTTGGCGTGCGAAGGACGCAATGCACTCTGTATTGAAAATATTCCCAATACGGGGATTGGCGTGCGAAGCACGCAATGCATTGCCCGATAATAATTTAAATATTTTTGTGAGAAAGTATGTGCCAGTTTGTGGTAATTGTAACATCCACTAAATGTTTACAGCCTCTTATAGGAGATAGTGAGCACGTCTAGAATGTGTTATTCAGAAATGCATAAATTACCCCAAAAGTGAACGATTTTTTCAAAAAGATTACTCTGAACATATGCTTAAGCAAACAAATGTGACCGCTTTATAATACCATGTATAGGTATGCATTACATCCCTATATTAATTATTAACATTGAAACTGCCTCCTCATTAGTTCCCATTTACCACAAATACAATCTCAGGTTCTGGTATTTTTGTAGAAAATACTTTCAATAACCAAATAATAAATGATGTTAAAATAAATTTATGTTTGATTGATTCATAATTTATTGGCATTTTTTAAATAATTTTTATATGTCTATATAACAACCTCTTATAGAATAGAAGAAACTGAGAATTTGTTATTCAAAAATGCCTAAATTATACAAAAAGATAATGATTTTTTCAAATACGATTATCCTGAATATCTGCTGAAGGAAACGAATATTACCTATTTATAATAATATACATGTGTGTACATCCCTATATTAATTAATTATACTGAAACTCCCCCCTCATTAGAAGACGACACTACGGATTTAGTAGGCAGTAAAGGTGTCAAGGCAGAAACCGTCTCTCCCACATATTGTGAAAGCCGCGACCGCTCTCACTCTCTCTGGCATCGGCAGGTCAAGGGTGCCGGATCTCGGTGACAAGGACTAAAAAGTTTCATGTGCTTCGGTTTTTCGTCTGTAAGAACACAAATGTTTTTTTTATAAAATTAGGACGCATTTGAAATATTCCTTAACCTTTTGTATACCGGTTAAAAAAAATTCGATCATTGATTTCAAAATAGCGGCAAGTTATTGCACCTTAAAAAAAAGAGCTATTGAGCTATTGTGTTATTGAGAGCTTTTTAAAAATGTAAATTTTATAAACTGTGATCGCTTTTGAATTACTGATATTTATATATATACATATATATATATAAATATACTCAATTCTTGTTCTTTCTGGATGCACTTCATGGCTGGTGAGTCACGGAGTGTACAAATTCGTTAGTGAACAAAAATCCTTTTTTTACGAAAAATTTACAGAAATAATAAAAGTTGCAAGACTCCATTAAACGTTTTAGAATTCATATATATATGTATATATTTAAGTTGAAGGAAACATAAATTATGTTTAATATAGACCTATTAATTATTTGTAACGAACACGGTGGTTGAAGGCACAGGACTCCCCTAGTACAACAGTAGCATCACATTAGTTCCGCAACATAACCTCAATTCTTATTACTGCATAAAGACTCTCACATAGAGAGCTCCTGTTTTCTCTTTCTTGCACGTCACGAGTTACTGGAAGATAGTTCCGCGATGCATTGAAACGATATCACACGTTTAAACCTTATCAAAGCCTACTCCAATTAATTAATTACGGGAGATCTGAGTGCTTCAATCGCCAACCTTCTACATTTATGGGCGAATTAGTTTCGTATAGCCTAACCTCTAGGTGCAACGCTGTGATTATTTGGCTCGGGACTACTTCACACACAATAATACTGCACATGATTTAGCTTTTATTTAACCAATGTTACAGTAGTGCGATTACTAATCAAACATTTTATTCGAATAAAAACCAGATCAATGATTCGGACAAAGACTAGGATCAATAAAGAATTCGATCGAATTATTAGTTTCTGTTACATATAGCTGATATAATTTTGTAGATGCGTTGTACATCTGTATATAACTTATATTATATAACTTAAAATATTATAATATATTATTATATACTAGCTGACCCGTACGGCGTTGCCCGTGGTGGTTGGTATTTTCAGTCTTTTTAATGTAATTGTATTCTTTTTAAGTGTTCAGCCAGTGAGTGGTATTTGGCTTTTATATATCTTAAATAATTAGCCCAATAATTGGTGTTTTAGTTCATTGTAGGCCTAACCTAAAATTATATTCAGTTTTTGATCCAAATCAGTTGTTGATCAAAATCAGCTGTTTTAAGCTTTTCATACGAACAGTTGTTTGTGCCCCTGATAAAATCAAAAGAAATCTTTCTTCTTCTTCCTTAAGATTGACCTTCCATAAGATTAACATTGAAACTTTGAGGGCCACTGGGGCGTAGCCCTAATGTCCTAGGACTTCGGTAAATGGCCTAAAACCTTCCCAGGGTTAACCTTTGTTACTATGCAAAATTTCAAAGCAATCGGATGGACGGTTTGGTAACGCATAAAGGACAAACATACAAACAGACGGACATACATTGAATTTTATATATATAGATTATATTTTATATAACTTATATTATATATTAACTCCTATAAAAACGAGTGTAGGAGCGCCCGTACATGGAGTAACATTTAATATAACAGCTGATTTCACCCATCATCTGTAAACCCAGTGTACATTATTTGAGGTTATGTTTAAAACTTCAATCGTTATAATTTCTTGTGAAGTTGATTTTTTTAAATATGAGTTATAGAACTAATGTATGTTATAATACATTATAATATTTGCTTTGAGGTTATAAACTGTATATAAACATCGCATATATTATTTCTCAAGACTATTTTTTTGTCGGTACGCCATAACTTCCTTAATACATCATCAAATTACATGAATGAGGCATCATTTTAAAGCTTTCCTTAACCACTACACGGGAAAAATAGACAAACAGCTTAAAATTCATGTTTTAATAACAAAAATTGATTTAAAAAAATTAACTGGGTGTGCTTAAGACCACACGTTGGAAGTGATAACTTCTATGACTACGGGGATTTTTAACTCGGTAAATGTGTACAATTATAAGGATTATAAAACTGTAGGCCTATTTGTTCAAATTGTTTATTTATATCCGTTATTATATATTTAAAGAAAGGTAAAAATATTATCTTTTAGTTACCTTTTATTTCATATTGATAGATCAAATGATTTAGAAGTTGTTAATATTACAGTAAAGAAATTAATAATCAAATATGTTATACAAAGATGTACGAATGTTTGCGAAGTTAAACAGAGTAGGTATCCTTCTTTAAATTTGTATAAACGAATATATTGATGATCAAAGGTTAGTTTTATATACAGTTTATAACCCCAAAGCAAATCTTATAACGTGTAGAAGCCCATATAACTTATAGTTATAGAAGCCTACATTAGTTGTATAACTAATATATAAGAAAATTAACATCACAAGAAATTTTAATGGTTGAAGTTGTAAACATAACCCCAAAATATAATCTACGCTGGGTTTTGTTTAAGAATTACAGATGATGGGCGAAATCAGCTGTTATATTATATTAACTAATTCTTATGTGTTAATTTGATTGCTATGCTAATAAATGTAAATAATGTATTAATAATATTCCCTCTCCACGATCTGACTTGTGTCTAAACAAAAGCGTGACGCGAGATCTCGCGAGAAATCTGGCGTGATGCGAGATCTCGAGGGAAATCTGGCGTGATGCAAGATCTCGCGAGAAATCTGGCGTGACGCGAGATCTCGCGGGAAATCTGGCGTGATGCAAGATCTCGCGAGAAATCTGGCGTGACGCGAGATTTCGAAAACATAGCCAAGTCGAAAGTGCCCAACGGGCCAATAGAAGTTATCACTTCAAAAACTTTTATATTATACTCTGTATGTTCCTAATGAAAGGCGCCATCTACTAACCATCTGTTTAACTAGCATGACAGCTGTTAGTTAGATTGTTTACACTGTAAGATTGTATAGGGAAACTGTTATTTATAAACCAATGTAAATAAATAAACTTAATTAACTGAATTAAATCAACGTGTTAAATCAGGTAAATGTAGGCCTACTCCGAACTTGCGAAATATTCGCACGGGTCAGCTAGTCAGGAGCGGATACAGGATTACATTTTGGGAGGGGTCATAAGAAGTCGAAAACAACATTACCAAGAATTTAACAACAACGGGTCTGGGGAATTAAAAAATATGTATAAACTCTATGGAATAGTTTTTTATGCATTTCTAGGCCATAAATATTTTCTTGAAAGAGCAAGAGTTTCTTACAGATTAAAGAATAAAATAAACCATATTTATTGAAGAGTTAACAGGAACGGTACTAGCAACACGATCATTAAATCCACTTTGTTTCACTAAATTCAAAACAACTGTATACAACGGCGCGCTCCGTAAAACAATTTTAGCCCAAAATATAGAGATTTTTTATAGTTATTGAATTTCAGCAAGCGACATCCACACTCCACAGTGGCTTTAAGGGTAGTACATAAGTGTATAACATACAAAAATTATCAAGCAAGGAAATTTTTATGCATTTTTTATAAACAAAATTAACAATAAATTTGGACTTTTGGGTTTTTCGTTGATATTATACAAATGTATGCAAGGATCACGATACGACATCCACAGTGGCTTTAAGGGTAGCACATAAGTGTATAACATACAAAAATTATCAAGCAAGGAAATTTTTGCACATTTTTATAAACCTAAATAACAATAAATTTGGACTTTTTGGGTTGTTCGTTGATATTATACAAATTTATTCAATGATCACGATACTTCCAACGAAACATTTGTAAAGAATTAAAAAACCTTCAAAATGGTTTTTGAAAACCTCAATCGGACCATTTCTCACCGAGAAAAGTCAGAAAACGCTTAAAAATTACTATTTTTCAAAAGTACATATTTTTATTAATTTAAAATATTTAGGGCAGATATTTTTGAAACTTATTATTAAGTATGTGTACTTCAGACAGATGGAAAATGAAATTTGTCGCATTAATAGTTTTTGCACAATTACAGTATACAAAATTTAGGCCATTATCTTGCATAATGCTGAGAAGAGAACGGCAGGGTGCGCGCATCAGGCTGCTGTTTCCGTCACTACCGCCTTCTGGCAAATTTACCATCGGCGACGGCGTCGGCCGCAAATTTACGCGTTTCGCGCGTTCAAATAATAAAATGTTCTGAAGCATTTTCATTATACTTTATCAACCTTATTAAAAAATCGCAGATATACGAATTGTAGATTTTAAGGGCTACTTTCAGAATCCGTTTGGTAAATTTAAAACGGGCCACTCAGGTTAATTGCGCTAATTATGCAAGATAATGGCCTACATTGTCTATACTGAAATTGTGCAAAAACTATTAATGCCACAAATTTCATCTTCTTCCTGTTTGAAGAACACATGATAAACAATCATTTTCTGAAATATCTGCCCTTAATATTGTAAATTAACAGGATATGAACTTTTAAAAAAAAAATGGTAGTTTTTAAGCGTTTTCCCAACTTTTCTCATTAAAAAATAATCCAATCAGGGTCTATAAAAAACAATTTGTAGGTTTTTTTTGGAAGTATCGTGAGCCATTCATCACTTTTTCTAATATTAACGAAAAACCCAAAAAGTCCTAATTTATTGTAATTTTTGTTTATACAAAATGCGAAAAAGCTCCTTGCCTGATAGATTTTGTTTTTTACATACCCTTGTGCTACCCTTAAAGTCACTGTTGATGTCGCTTGCTGTTAAATTCAATAACAAAATTAGCCTTCTTTTTGCTCTATAGGATGTGCTAAATGCGCTAAGACAATCGGCGCAATGGTACATATTTCACAGACTAGACCTGTAGCTGTAGCCCATGAACAGTAAATCAAGTTTTCCTTATACATTTTATTAAATCAAACGAAAATATAGAATTTACACTAAAATTCATATAAACATCAATGTACAAGTATATCGATTTGTACTAGATAATATATCGATCACAAAATATGCTTGCTCATTGGTTGAAAAACTGTCAAATCTTAAGGGTTTACACAAAACTTCATATCTAAAAAAATTATAAGAGTGACGAATGATTGGAAGACAATGGTAGAAAGTTCAAATCTTGACGAATCCAAAGGTGACCTTATATTCTTTTCAAAACAAGTCTGTCTAACGATTATAAGCCTTAGAAAAGTGACAAGTTTTGTGTCTTTTCTTTTTGTTTCTCGCGCGGCGTCATCTTTTTAGACAGCTACAATTACAAACGATGATTACATAATATGTAAATATACGTTTTAGAACAAATTTGTAAATGCAAAAATTAATGTTTAAAACATTTCTTTTCCAATCGTTTTTGTTTTATTAAGAATGGATGATTTATAGTGGGTGAAATATTCAACACAATCAGACGATACAATAGTGCTATCTGCCACTTGCTCGGCGGACTGAGACGACACTATAGTGTTATTTAATTTGGCGCTTGTAGGGTTAAATCAAACATATAAATCAAGCCTTAAAAAATGTTTTGGGGGGGGGGGGTCATGACCCCCATGACCCTCCCCCTGTATCCGCGCCTGCAGCTAGTAACCTTTTATCATAAAAATATTCGTTTATACAAATTTAAAGAAGAAATACCTATTCGTTTAACTTAATAATATAACAGTTGTCTCCGTCCCTTGTCCGCAATTATTTAAGGTTCCATCGCATCTTCGCAAATATTTAAGGCTTTATCTTATCTCCACAATTATTTAACTCGAAAATAAAGTTAACTTTATGAAGCTAAAATATTTTCACTTCTGACGGCAGTCCCACGACTGCCTGTTTTTTAAACTTCTTTAGGAGCGTTAGGCACTTTTTTGCGTGAGGAAAAATCATTGAACTCGAGGGACGTCACCGTCACCAACAATTAAAAGCGAATATAATAGCTGATTTCACCCATCATCTGTAAACCCAGTCTATATTATAGTTAGAGGTTATGTTTACAACGATCCTATTACAACATTAATACATTGATTAAAATACTTCTTAATAACTCGAAAATAAAGTTAACTATATGAAGCTAAAATGTTTTCACTTCTGACGGCAGTCCCACAACGACTGCCTGTTTTTTTTTTTTTTTTAGATACTAATTTGTGTAAAATAAAACCTGGACACAAAATTTCACAATAAATACGTTTACTAACCTCAAAAGTTTGTGGTTAGTAAACGTATTGTGAGATTTTTGTGTCCAGGTTTTATTTTATCTAGTTCCTTTCTCACAAGTGAAGCTCATTAGTTATTTAGTAATTTGTGTATCAAACTTGGTAGATGCGCTCCATCTTACTGGAAAAATAATACTCATCCATACATACATCCTTTTTTATTTATTTTATTACATTAACCTAACCTAAAAACCTCTTGATTGTGAAAAATAATTGTCTGATTTTAAGTATGCTAAGTTGGTTGTTATGGTAATGAATGTAAATGCATTCAAGAAACGATAAGTCCAGTAGAGAGGAAAGGCCTAACTTAAAATTGTGTTGTTAAGCTTTAGATCCGAATCAGCTGTCTTATAAGTTATAGGGCTGGGATTGAATCCAGGATTTTCGCAAAGTTTACGCTTTGAAATCAACATTTTTCTAAATCCTTTCTTGACCTCATAAGAATGGTATATTCAAATTTTCGTATTTTTATCTTCAATAGTTTTGCTCTACGTTGATTCTATGCGATGGAGGGCAAAGTCGGTTATGTAAAGATAAGAACTTTAAAACATTTTTTGTCAGATATTAGCTTGATTTTATGAGACTATCTTGGTATTATTATCGTATACTATCAAAATCTTTTTAATACAAAAATACGCAATCATCTTTATTTGTTTTCTAAAGTAGCGCTTACAACTCGGTAATAATACTATATCAATTGTCTATATTTATTTAATAGTAAACAAGATTCCTTTTCTTTGACAAACTGTTTACAGCCTTAAGTGTACTTTAATTTCTCTAACAAATAGTATCTTGTTAACATAATGCACTGTTAATAATACTCGAATAATTGTTCCATGTATTGTGCGGTATAAGCAAGGACGTATGAGCAAGGCCTTGAATAGATTTGTCCCTAGAGCCCTGGAGAATGTATTAGCCTCAGCAACAGGATACAAATATTTCCTCGACTGAGTCACTCGCTACAATAAAATTACATTAGAACCGATTAAATAGCTTATCAGTTTTTGACATTCTATGTAAATGGGAGAAAGGGTGAAAACTTGAAGAATAGTAATTAAATCGGAGTGGTATTGATTAGAGTGATAAATACCATCAGGCCATGGTATTTACGCAATTAAATGTCCCAAGCCTTCTAAAGGTAATAACCCTTTAATACAAGCCTAATTCTCTGGTCATCAACTTTCTTCTCCTGCAGTTCTCCTGAGGGTAATTTTTATCCAAAACAATACACTTAAAGGAGATTAGTTTTGTTATTAGGTCACTTCTAAACTTATTACGCAGTATTTGTCCTCGAGTTCTTATTGTATACTATCTAGCACGAACTAATAAATTCTGTTTACATGACTATTTAGATGTCCTGCCATTAGTCCGCTACTATGCCAATGGCTGGGTATATTCATTTTATAATGAGATTAATTCCAAACTTAATACAACCTATTAGTCCTCTGCTTGCCATTAACATTATAACTATCTAGCATGAGCTATTAAATTATGTATACAGGGTGTCAATTAAGTCTGGGACCGGTTTAATATTTCGTAAATAAGGAAAATTTGAAGGTAGATGTGATTAACGAACCTACTCTATGTAAAAATATTATTTTATTAATATATCAAAAAAATTATCCGCCATCTTGGATCCGCCATTTTGAATGTAACTTTGTTTTTTTAAATAGGAAGGTGGTCTGTGATGCTTCATTTCGATGTAGAATTTCAAGAAAAAAACAACGGTGAAATTTGCACACCCATATAATTTAACCGATTAAAAATAGCGGCCAAAAACAACGAAATCGTGTTTTCCGATTTTGTTGTACTATTTGTTTTTATGCTAATTATTATTCTTTTTAGATTTAGAATTAAATAAGCTTTTAAACGATATGCCACCCAACTATATTTGGGAGTATTTAAAATTTTTGAGTTACAGAAATTTTGATTTTTTCAAAATTGATTTCTAGTGGTTCAACCAAATATCGTTGTGTGGCATATCGTTTGAAAGCTTATTTAATTCTGAATAAAAAAAAATAATATTAATACAAAAATAGTACACAGCAAAACGGGGCAAAATCGGAAAACACGATTTCGTTGTTTTTGGCCGCCATTTTTAATTGGTTAAAAATATGGATGTGCAAATTTCACCGTTGGCTTCTCTTAAAATTCTACATCGAAATGAAATATCACATGACCACCTTCCTATTTAAAAATAAACAAAGTTACATTCAAAATGGCGGATCCAAGATGGCGAATAAATTTTTTGATATCTTAATAAAATAGTATTTTTATATAGAGTAGGTTCCTCAATCAGATCTACTTTCAAATTTTCCTTATATACGAAATATTCAACCGGTCCCAGACTTAATTGGCACAATGTATATGATTATTTGGATCTCCTGTCAACAACTTTCTACATCCGTGGCTTTCCTCTTAGTACTCTACTATGTACAGTATTCGCCAAAATAAACGGTATTAAAATTTTAATAGTTTTTAGTTTTAAATGTTTTATTTTTAGAAATATAAACAAGTAAAGGAAGCTGAAAACTTTAGTATGTAACACAAATATGTTCTATATGCCATCCATTAAGTTTTAGGCAACTCTCGTAGCGTTGTTGAAGATCTTGGAACATGTTGGTGAAAAGGGGTTGTTGTATGATTCCAAAGTAACTAGTTATTTCTTCACGACACCCCGCAATGGCAGTTTCCTTCATCTTTCTGCACACATAAGCGTCAGGTAGTGAAAGGTCGGGAGGGGGGGGATGAGTATGGAAAGTTTGTTCCTCAGAAAATTAGGCGGTTGGCACGGGGAACCAAAGCCAGATTGCTGCTAGCACGACAAACCCTCTTCAGATCTCTTGCAAAAGGTTGAAGGAAGTTCTCTCTGTAAAAAAGTACTTGTTTGTAGGAACAGCGTTCCCGGTATCATTCTCAACGAAATTCGGACCCATTATTCCCAGATACAGCGGCGCACCACACTGTTCGCGCTCACTACACCCAATTCCACGTTCACCGTGCAGTACAGGTCTTACGGGAGATAGTCATACCTACTACCTGTCATTACTGGGAACATCGCGATTGTCATGCGGGTTGCGCCAACTGTCCGAGCGTTGCGTGGAGTTGATGATTTTGGACGATTAGTATCACCGAGACTGCCGTTTGGATAACATGGCAAAATGGGCGCTCCGTACTGCACGGTGAACGTGAAATCGAGTGTATGTTGAGGTTTCTTTACGACATCGTCAGGTCGGTGAAATACAAGAAAACGTGTTGTTGCTTATCGATGAACCGTTTAGATGTACATGACTTTCCTTCTGAAAACCATACATTTTGTAGGAACCCAGGGTTTGCACAGTTCATTCCTGAATTGAGGCACAATAAACTACTCTGTATTCTTGTCCCTTGCATACAAAGGTTGACCAGTTTGTATTCTATACTGGAATCCACCAAGGTTTTTAAACATTCTTCTCAAAGACGTATTACTGATATTCGTTTTTGGTGAAGACATCTTTTCGGAGACTTGCTGAAGAATTCCGGAGACCACAGGACTTGCTGAAGAAGTATACCGTGGCTTTCATTCGTAGTGACCGTGTTTGGTCGGCCTACACACCCTTTACGCCGACTCAAAACACTGTCCGTACGGTGAAACTTGTCAACAACACTTCCAAGAACACGCAAGATGGTATCAGAGTAGTAATGATTTACCTACATTCGGACTTAAATCTGAAATCAGTGGAAGACGTTATAACGGAATATGCAAATAGATTCCTTAATTATGTTAACGTGGAAGCTTTACAGCTACTAGGCACGGAACTGCGTATGAGAAGACTTTGCCGGCTGAAGCTTCAGGATCTACCTCAACATTGAATTTTTACATACCTAGAAAGGTTTACGTAAAACTACAACCTAGATTATGATTTAGGCTTCAATACATGTTTCTCTCTTTCTTGTATAGCCTACATATTACTTATTTGAGCAGTAGCTTACGAGTGTAATAATCTAGTATGTCAAAATAAATAAATAAAAAAAACTTCTAAGAACGGCATTACTTCAAAGCTGTTTTTGAAATGATTCTTGAAACTCCACAGCAGTTCGCATCAAACTAGGACTACTCTACGATAAAAACTTTCTCTGGAGTGGTAAGAACCATTACAGCATTAACTAATCTCAAACAAGAAAGTAGCAATAAGCAACGTAGTCTGGAAACAATCATCAATGTAATCAGCTGTTCTAAAAACCAACCACAGCTGCTTTCATTTCAGTAATGTTTATTTTGGCGCATACATTTATCTTGGCTGTGTTTACATTTTATAATGATATCACTGCAACGTATTTGTCCTCTGCTACTTGAACTAGGAAATTCTGTATACATGATTATTTTTATATTATCATCAGTTATTCCCCTATGGATTTACTCTTAGTGGTCCACTACTATTTACTTGGCTGGGTATAAATTATTATAATAACATCACAACTAAAGTAACGTATTTGATGGTGGCTTCTTGTTGTTATATAGTAATTGAACTATATAGCACGAACTACGAAATTCTAAATACATGATTATCTGGACCTTCTGCCATCAGCTTTCTTCCCGTACCTCTTCTCATAGTGACATTTTGTCCGATACAATGTCCTTGACAGGATTTAATTTTGTTATGAGATCATTTACTAATACGTCGGCTCATACGTTGTTATGAGATCATTTGACGTCGGCTTGTTATTATATAATATTATCTAGCTTGAACCAGAAAATTATGTATACATTTGGCCTCCCTGTCGTCAACTTGAATGAAATCAAGAATCAATAAAACCAGCCCTTCAACTAAAAAATGAGTAGTTAATTATTTTTCTTAACCTTTTACTGTGGTAATAAAACTGAAGAGCGGGGTGTAGAATAATACACATGAAGAACTACGTCAGCAGGTCATGAAAAACTACGTCAGTATCATGATTACACTGACTGGTAGCACCGCTCATAATAATATGAAAAAAGTTAAATTCTTGTACAGAACATCAGTTTAGAGAGATCGGAAATTGGACAAGGGCAATTTAAAAACGAAACCATTCAAATATATTACTATAGCTGACCCGTGCGAATATTTCGCAAGTTAGGAGTAGACTTACTAACCTGATTTATTACATTGATTTAATTACGTAAATTACGTTTATTTATTTACGTTCCTCGCGTTGGTTTAATTTGATTGATTTGTGAGATAGATTTTACTTGCATATAGAATGTTAACAATTTAGCTGTCATGTTAGTTAAATAGATTGTTAATAGAGAGCGCCTTTCATTAGCAACCATATGAAGTATAATATACATTTTGTTTAATCATTTTTTTGTAACGAAAACATGAATTTTAAGCTGTTTGTCTATGTTCGTCAATAGCGGGAACATAAGCTTTACCAAACAAAATATTTGAATAATTAATTTTGATGAAGAATTAAAGGTGATATCGCTTACCGACAAAAAATCACCTTTGAGAAAATATATATAAGAATTCTAACTCGTGTTTTCAGATTTTATTTAACAAGTTTTGATAACCAATCAAGTGAACCCTTTAAAAATGTGAGGCGAAATACATTTCAGAAAGGTTTTGGTTCTAGTTTTGGCCTTTTTCAAACTCAGTTCTTGTGCTTTTGATATTTTCTAGAAATAAGAAGTTTTATTTTGTTTTATGCTGTTTCCCTTTATTCCTGTTTTAAGGAATTTTAGAGACAATTCGTATATTTCAAGCACAATAGACTCCCTCTTAACTGCCCAGTAGAAAACCACCCACCTTCCTGGAATTCAATTACTATAAATTCAGCGGATTCGCTTTCCATGAATAAGGCACTACAAACAATCGTCCCTCGTAACTGTTTAATTTATATAATTTGCTTCCTGCTTTTTCAGCTGCAAGAAACTATTGACGTTGATGTAATGTTCTTATCACGATAATGTTATAATGGAAACAAGAAATGAATCGAAGAAAAAACATGAAGAAAGAAGAAAGTATCAGATTTTCAAAATGTTAGTTCGTAAATTTTGTGTAAAAAGTGTGTATAGATTTGTTCATTCAATATTAGGCTACTTCATCTTAATAAGTTGTGTGTTTGATTAGTTAAATGCACGCATGTCTTTTACTTTCTCCACCCTATACGTAGTATATGGAGAAAGTATTGTTTTCGTAAAAATTTTCGAATTTGAATTTTCAGTTGAATTATCTGTTTTGGTGCTCCCAGAACCCCAAAAAATTGTTTAGTGCAATTATCTGTGTTGGTGCTCCCTGAACCCAAAAATATTTTTAGTGGAATTTTTTGTTTTGGTGCTCCCTGAACCCAAAAAAGTGTTTTTAACGTGGTGTCTGTCTGTCAGTGTGTCAGTATGTATACACGACCAGAGAGGACACTATTGGTCCGATTTTCATGAAATTTGGTATGTAGGTACTAAACCCTAATATCTCCAGGCGTTTTTTTCATTTTTTGGAATTTTTAATTTTTAAGGGTAATTTACCCCTAAAAACCAATAAAAAACGACAAAAATGCAAATTTTTCAAAAACGGCTCTAACGATTTTGATCAAATTTTCAGTATTTATAGTGCTTAAGATGCCAAACAAAATGACACCACCCGCTTTTATCAAAACTTCGGCGTTTCATAATTATGGGGAAATTTTAAAAAATAAACAAGTTTATGTTGTCAATCTAGCATCACTGCGACGGCCGCACGGGGTAGCACAACGGTAGCGAGGACGGCCAGTAATTCAAAGGTCGCGCGATCGAATCCCGCCTGGGACAATAACTTTTTTATACGATTGACGTAGGTAGAATATTATTTTTTTGTTTTGTTCTAAAAAGTAGTAAATAAAATGATTAAAAACAATATTATTTTGACTACAGTAAGTTGGGAGAAAGTTTGTGTCAGTTAACTGATACCGTTTATTTATTTAAATCTTTGATTGTCACAGTGGTTAAATGACGACTAAAGCTTATGGTTCCTTTTTAGGTGATAGATATTGTAGAGTTTAGAGGTTATACAAGACTAGTTAAGTAATTTTCGTTTTACGGGAACTTTTCGTTATCCTTCCTAGGGTCCGATCCGAAGTTGTCGAATAGAGAGGTTATTGCAGTACCTACATGTAAATAGCTCAACCAAATTACAATATGTAATGAACTAGGTTCTGGTTGGAGACGGCAGGAACTGGAGTCTTGACATTCTAGAACCAATGAATACAGTACAGAACTTAATACAAATTGGTCAATATTAAACAATTACACTTTTCATGTACGACCCACTTTTCAGTAAATAGAGCGCTACGAATGGAACTCTCATATAAAGTAGCATACACACACAACTGATGCAATTATTTTGGTTGCATTATAACATGTTTTATGACAAATATGTGTCATTACGTAAATTATTCCGCAGCAAATATTTACAGTTTACAGCTCGCTGCGATTTATTGGTTGACGGGGTTTCTACGCTACATCAAAGTATGTTACACTTGACTGATAGACGTCGACTTAAAGGCAAAACGAACGGTTTACGAACATTCTTGAAATCTCGCCGAATTTTCTCAAAACATACGTTACTCGTATAATATTGTATATAAACGGATATCAAAAGGTTCTAAAAATTTAATATCTGCTCGTGTTTTGATTTCAATGATGGATTGTAAATAGTTTTATAATGAATTGTTTATTAGGATATTTAACATCATTTGAGTACTGTACTTCAACTATTGTTATAATTGGAAGCCAAAAGTAAAAACATATAACTACATAGCAAATATAAGTTTTCAAGCCTAGGTCTATATATATTAAAACCTTAACCGAAAAACAATTATTGGAAACGGGACTAGAAGAAAAAAATTTATTGACTCATTTACCTGCAGTTTTCTATTCCAGTTTGTATACATAGTGTTTCGGGGGATGGTTACATGGGTCAAAATTTTAAAAGGTTTCTATGAGCATATGCCCGAAAAAGCTTTTTTTACTTGCTAACCATTATTTTGTTTTTTCTTAAATAATTTATATTTCTAGAACGGCTTGAAAGATTGGGTTGAAAATTTACAAAGTAATCGTAAAGAAAACTACTCATCAATGTAAAGAAAACAATCAACTGTGAAGTAAAAAGTTTTAATATGGCGGGCATTTAAAGACTTTAAATAAGAATAACTAAAAACTGTAGTTTTTATTTAAAAAACTTCAAGAGTAAATTTCTGGTGCTCGCTCGGTTCCTATCGAATCAAAACTAATTTCGTAATAAAATTCTCAAAACTATGAAACAATCAGTTGGTGTAAAACATCGTCTATTATTAGTGGGCATTAATTTAAAATGTTTAAATGGCCGCCATTTTAAAACTTAGCAGGTTTTTAGATTGATGAGAACCATGCAAAATTTCAATCAAATCGGTTAAGTCGCTCTAGCGTTCTAGAGATATAAATAATTTAGAAAAAATGGCGGATAGCTGTAAAAGAAGAGTTTTCAAATATGTTTATTGGAACTTTTTTCTCCCTGAAAAAACTCTCTGAATTATCTCCGCGCAATAGAGAAACTTCTTGTATATGCAGCTCAGTCCTAGGCGTTTATGACTGGGTTGCTGTAATAATTAATTATTAGGTTAAACTAAAGGGCTAAAATGATGGCAAATGTCCAAATGAGCAATTATAAAACTATGATTGTAGTACATTTAGATGACATAATTATTACGAGTAGGGAGTTTTACTGTGTCGACGATGTTTGACTTTAGGGACTTTATATTATTTCGTATCGTAATAAAATAATAGAGGCTATAGTTATCTCTAATTCTTGTATTGGGACACGTTCGAATTTTTCGGCGAGAGTGATCAGGCGACACATTAACTGGCTAAACATTGATAGAATAAACTTTGAACACAAAATCTCACAACTAATACGTTTATTAACCCAAAACGCGTTTCAACGACAAAGTCGCCATCTTCAGTGAGCACGAGCTACAATGGTAAAACTATAACTTAACTTTAACAACTTGGTGAGTTATAGTTTGATTATTGTAGTTCATGCATCACTGAAGATGGCGACTTTGTCGTTGAAACGCGTTTGAGTTAATAAACGTATTAGTTGTGAGATTTAGTGGTCAAAGTTTATTCTATCAAATATATCTTCTCACAAGTCAAGCTCAATATTTATTTATGGCTAAACATTGGATTGTTCGAATACACTCTACGACCGACGTTAAGTTACGACTCTCAGATCGGACTACTTAGGTACAAAAATTGCAGAAAACAACTTGCGAATGTTAACCGAGCGTAAAAACTCATATAAAACTGTTCTGTTACCACTGTATTAACAGGGTTTATTTTCTTATTAACGGCTTAAATGTATTACTTAACGCATACCCAGACTTTTGTGGTAAGATGGCGGAAGTAAAGCAAACAGTGATTGACTTGTTTTAAAGATGATAGAATAGGACTAGTTCATGTTCTTTGGCTTTCAATGTTTTCCAACATTTTAATACAATAGTCAAGTAATTACAATAATGGGCGTTTAGAGTTCGTCATAGCACAGTTAAAACAGAAATACATTGCACGTCATAATATGTGTACACATTGTTACAACTTGGAATAAAAGGTACGACTATATTGTATACTAGGGGCTCTGCCCCTGGACGCTTCGCGTCCCAACCCCGCCTCGGCCTTCGGCCTCAAATGGCTGCTTCGCTTCGCTCGCAGTTGGAAAATTCACTAAAGAATCTAGTTAATCTTTGGATCGTTTGTACATAGTTGATCGAAAAAATCGTTTCCGCCCAAAAGGTGTTTCCAAAATAAAAAAATGTTAAATTCTGGCAATTTTCCCAAAAGTTTCTAGTCGAGAGCTTTAATTCAAGTATGAGGTCGAGGGGGGTACGATTACGGGAAGAGCCTAATAATTAATGTCAGTGAATCAGTGAAATCGTCTAGCTTTAAGGACTTTGAGCGGAGCCTCCCTTCTCGGATGAATAGTGGATAAATGGATGATTGGATCTTAAATCTGATGAAAAATCGTTAGTCTGAAATTAAATTTTCTACAACTTTTGTATTTAAC
>JAGFPH010001607.1:32152-77075 GCA_018207615.1 Philaenus spumarius | reverse complement strand
AAATCGTTAGTCTGAAATTAAATTTTCTACAACTTTTGTATTTAACATTTTTTGCTATCTCTTACCGCTTTCTTGCTAAATGTGCTCAAAGTGGGAAAATGAAGAAATTGAAAAAATCGAAAAAATCTTTCCCGCCCAAACATTACTTCCAAAATTAAAAAATGTTAAATTCTGGCAATTTTCTCAAACGTTTCTCGTCGAGAGCTTTGATTCAAGTATGAGGTTGAGGGGGGTACGATTACGGGAAGTGCTTAATAATTAATGTCAGTGAATCAGTGAAATCGTCTAGCTTTAAGGACTTTGGGCGGAGTCTCCCTTCTCGGATGAATAGTGGCTAAATGGATGATTGGATCTTAAATCTGATGAAAAATCGTTGGTCTGAAATAAAATTTTCTACAACTTTTGTATTTAACATTTTTTGCTATCTGTTACCGTTTTCTTACAAAACGCGCTCAAAGTGAAAAAATTAAAAAAAATTTTAAATCTAAAAAATCTTTCCCTCCCAAAAGGTGCTTCCAAAATTAAAAAATGTTAAATTCTGGCAATTTTCCCAAAAGTTTCTCGTCGAGAGCTTTAATTCAAGTATAAGGTCGAAGGGGGTCCGATTACGGGAAGTGCCTAATAATTAATGTCAATGAATCAGTGTTACCGTCTAGCTTTATATAAGTAGATGTGTGCATACTTTGATGTCCGTCTACAGTCTTTGTTCTTATCGATGGGACTACGGTTTCGGAGTTTCATGTGTCCACGTTCAAGTCGAGTATGAACACAACATGAAGTAGGCCTACACATAGCTTTTGACTGATTCATAATTCAAATTTTAAAATAAACACAACGCAAAACATTTAACAAATTATCACAGTACGTTTTAAAAACATTTGTTTAAATGTTTTGCGCTGTATTTATTTTAAAATTTGAACTATAACTCAGTGAAAAACTATGTGTACACTTGTACATGTCTGTGTTCATACCCGACTTGAAAATGGACACATGACACTCCCAAACCAGTAGTTCCATAAATAAGGACAAAAACGACTGTAGACGGACATCAAGGTATGTAAACATATAAAGGCTATACAACAGTTCTGAAGGCATTATAGTACAATGAATATAAAACCTAAGCTTTATAACCTAATCTGTATATAATAAATAATAATACGTCTAAGGTACTATTTTTCCTCTGCCAGATTTGGGTAAAACGTTTGTTGATGCGTAGTATACGTATACACTAATAGAACTAAGACATCCACAACGTATGTGGTTTTTATAACTGATTTTCGAGTGCAGTTTCAATTATCAAAACGCTAGCAACTTCTCAAGTTTTATTCGCAATAAGTTGACTTGACCTAACTTTTCCCGACGGCATTGAAAGTTGAAACTAATACTGGATGCGTACCGGTAACTCGACGTTTTCGGGAACCCTTTTTGTTTGTTTAAACTCAATTTTCCACTGAACTATCTCCACCCAAGAGCTCTCTACCAATATTTTTAGGTATTGTTTGTTACTGGGCCAAAAACAGTTAACAATAACATTATTAAAACGTCCGAAAGTCCGTAGTATTTCACACTTCCGCCATTTTGTTTTTCCGCTTGTCAATTTTTACCTCAAAAAATGATTGAAATATTAAATTAAATTTTACAGCATACAGACCAAACTGCAAGAAATACATTTTTCCAACCCTAAAAATTCAAAATGGCTGACTATTAAAAACCTTTATGTTGAATACGGTATCTCAAAAAAACATTAGTTTTACACAAAATTTCACAACTGACCAAAAGTTGGCTTTTTAACGATTTTTGTAGATCATAGCATAACCCAGTTACGACAAAAACTGAAATCATATTTTTTTGGTACTTGTTTAAAACATACGTGCGCGACATGTCTGTCGGTGTAAATGCTCAACCAATAGACGCCTGGGGCGCGGTATACAGGGTGTCGGGCTACCATTGGTATCTCGTTAACTATAAATCTGACAGCAAACTTTAAATGAGGAACCTTTCCTTGTTTTTTGAGAAATTAAAATATAAGTAGGCCTAGTTAAAATATTTGTAAATGGCCGTAATTTTCCAATATTGCGGTCAACTTTCGAAATTTATTATCAAACTCAATATATTTTATGATAATTTTGAATTTTACAAGTTATTTTAAGACTTTTTTGTTCTTGGTGTTTTTATTTTTTTGATACGACGACAAAAGTTAGAATTTTAAAAACACCTTATCTGAACAGAAGTTACTTTTGAATGGAAACGTTTTGAACCAATGAAAACGCTCTCAACACTAATAAAGTATTGTTTCAACAAACAAATAACTTTTTAAAATCAACAAATTCGGTTTTTGTAAATTTTTTAAACCCATAATTCAGAAGAACTAAGAAATAAAACTACAAATTCGTCACACATGATAAATGAAGTTGATAACAGATGTTCAATATCAGCTGTTTATTCTCATTGTTTCAAATTGTTGTTTATCGAAAGCCCTCTGTTTATTAGGCTAAAAGTTCTCATTTCAAAGTACAGTTTTGAATGTTTTTCTATTGAAAATAATTAGCCAACTTTCGAATTTTTTATAAAACACTATATTTTATGATGATTTTGGATTTTACTGAATTCTGGATTCGGAATCAGCTTATATTTGCTTTCGATAAACAACAATTTGCAACAATGAGAATGAACGGCATATATTGAACATCTGTTATCAACTTTATTTTTTAAGTGTGACAAATCTATAGTTCCTATGCATTATGGTTAAAAAAAACCAAAACAATTGTTGATTTTTAAAAGTTATTGGTTTGTCTAAGCAATGCTTTGTTAGTGTTGAAAGCGTTTTCATTAGTTCAAAACGTTTCCATACAAAAATGTCTTCCGCTCAGATAGGGTGTTTTTAAAACTCCATACCTCCTATCTTTTAAACAGGTTAGTCGTATCAAAAGTAAAAAGCACCAAGAACAAAAAAGTCTTAAAATAACTTGTAAAATCCAAAATCATCATAAAATATAGGGTGTTCCATAATAAATACGAAAGTTGACCGCCATATTGGCGGCCATTTACAAATATTTTAACTACATATTTTTTAATTAAAAAAAAAATACAAGGAAAGGTAAAGTTTGCTGTCAGATTTATAGTTCACAAGATGCCAATGGTGGCCTAGACACCCTGCTGTATACTGACGTGCAGACCTAAATTTGCATAGCATTTTCATAGTCACTAAAATAACTGGGTTGAGTAATTGAGTTAGCGCTCCAGAACGGAACGGATATTGTGTACAATATTATATTCATTCAAATCTGTGCGGCTTTTGAAGTTCGTATGCACAAAAACGGTGATTCTACAAGAAAACTGCAAATTACCTTATAATTTCCATAGTGCCTTTTGATTGCTTTGTAATAATGTTTATTACTAGTACTTACATCAAATAGCAATCTTGAGTTTAGTATATTTTAATACTTTATTACAGCTGTTTCGGTATAACATATACCATCATCAGATGAATAAACACATACACACATAACACTGACACACATTACACATAAATCTTATCTTCTAAAGCGAGAGATAATTGTTTGTCTGCTAAATGGATCTGGAATCTCCGTCTAAGGATTTTTGATTTTTGGATTTTATATTAGGCTTTTGGCCACGAGAAATCGATTGGAAATGGTCACCAGTCTGGGAAAATTCGTTTTCTACGTCTTTTTATTAAATTAAAAAGTGAAATTTGTCCATTTTAAACAATACAAAGCACAGCTGATGCAAATGTTTTCAATGCCATTACAATAATCATCTGCTTTCTTTTAAACTGTATATTTTATTAGAGGTAAGCCTAATGTTGTATCTATTTATAGTTACCATGGCAACGAATACATAATAAACATACCCTTTATTTAGTTGTTTAATGTTATAGGCCTAACCTAAACGATGTTCACGGAAATTTGCAATAATAGTAGTTATTGACGTGAGCGAACTAGGCCCTAGGAATAAATCGATATTGAAATAATACTTTAATTTAGGCCTGACTTATTTCTGAGGCATAGCGTTGAGATTGTGGTTAATCCTTTAACTGTATTTTTATTACAGGTAAGCCTAATGTTGTATATACCCTTTATTTAGTTGTTTAATGTTATAGGCCTAACCTCAAAACTCAATAATCCAATATTTATTATTGAAATCATAGCCCTGCTTATAATCGAGCTTTAGCTCGGTCTCCAGGTACTAAATATAACATAAAAGTTCAGGTACTGCAGTACAAGTAAAAAAAATATTAAAAAACTGACTTCCTGATATGACCACATCTTGCTAGTGTGGAAGTCAACTATTCACTGTGACTTTATAAGGTTGGTCTTATTGACATGCTATAGTCCACAAGCAATTTACTTCAAGTTACAATTAATATAACAACCTCAATAACTGTCGGACCAATAGGAAGCGAGATATCTACGGAAAACACAAACATGGTGAGATGATAACGTTTTTAAATATCCAGGTGTACAAATATCCAATTAGATTGCATTTTTCGGAACACTAATCTCTATTTCACTATACTATTAGAAATTAGAGTATTCCATTCATTAAGACCTACTCAACCTTATAAATTTTATTGTAACCTGTCTTTCATATTTAAACCAGAATATTTTGTTTCCATGTCTGACATTGAAAAAACAATGTTAAAGCTAATACGTCAACAAATGAATTACAGAGTTTTTTTTTAACACGAAAAACATATTTTTGAAAGCTGATTAATTTTCTTTGGCCACACGGTGTAAAAACTGTACCATTACGGAGTCCCCGCCAAGTTGAAATATGTTGTGAATTAGAGCAAACCACTGCGTGATTTGTGCAAGTCAACCTTGTACTCGCTTTCCTCGGAAAATCGTGGTACAACCTTTATTTAAATAAACCTCTCTTCCCTCAAAACTGGATTTGTTATTTTAATACAATATATGTGTATTTTGTGTGCAAAGCTTCGTTGAAATCAGTCTACTCGTTGTAATGTTATACATTTTAAATGTGTATTACAGTATTGTAATGACTCTGACGTCTAACGTCGACTAACAAATAAACAGAGATATGCTGTGGAATTAATGGGATTATAAATGGTTTATCACGTTGATAATACAATAAAAGGTACCAGAAACTGCCACAACTTTGTCACAAACATTGCACGCCAACCCCATATTGGAAGTATTTCCAATACACAATGCATTGCATGAGAGTATTTTCAATACAAAGTGCATTGCGTGCTTCGCATACTAACCCCAGTATTGGAAGTAGTTTCAATACACAATGCATTGCGTGCTTCACACGCCAACACCATATTGGGAGTATCTTCAATGCAAAGTGCATTACGTGCTTCGCACGCCAACCTCCGTATTAGGAGTATTTTCAATACAACATGCATTGCTTGCTTCGCATGTCAACCACTGTATTGGGAGTATTTTAAATACAAAATGCATTGGGTGCTTCGCATGTCAACCACTGTATTGGGAGTATTTCAAATACAAAATGAATTGCGTGCTACGCACGCCAACCCCCATATTCAATACAAAATACATTGCGTGCTTCGAACGCCAACCCTATGTTGTGAAGTTTTTCAATACAAAATGCATTGCGTGCTTCGCACGCAAACCTCCATATTGGGAGTATTTTCAATACAAAATGTATTGCGTGCTTCGCACGCCAACCCCATGTTGGGAAGTTTTTCAATAAAAAATGCATTGCGTGCTTCGCAGGCCAACTCCCGTATGTAACCCTAACTGAGACTTCATAATTGTATTAAAGAAGGAGAGGGGATAGTACATTAAAGTTAGGAGAGTAAGTAGGCCTAATACAAATTATTATTATTAGCTAAAGAGGAAACTATTTAATCGATTTCGAATAAATTTGTACCAAACATGTCAATTAGGCCTATATAGATGCTCGAAAAAAGGTTTTGAAAATTTTCGAAAAACAACCCCCTTTTCGGCCAAAAAACCCACATAAATCTGTTATTATTATTAGCTAAACGAGAATTTTTAGAAAGATGCGGTTTTTTGCATATGGTAGGGTATATTAAGGGCTACAAATAAACCAAATTTTATCAAAATCATTAGAGCCTTTTGTTATAAAGGATTTAAACATTTCACACAGATATATTTGCCCTACGGTTTAACCTTTTCCAAATTTTATTTCATATGTAAAAAGCTATCAAATATAATTGCCAGTATTTTAAATTATATTGTTTTTTAAATATCATTTTGTTATGTCCAGCTTATTTGCGAACGTAGCGACCCCGACTGCCGCCTTGCACACAATACAAATATACTGAGGATTTATTTTATTAGTTTGGAAAAACTGTTCTTACGTTCTTAAAAGCGTCTTCAAGAAATCAAGTTAAATATTTGTTAGACGAAACCCTTATTAATATACATTTACGGAACAAGTTTTGAACAGGCTTCTTTACTGCATTAAGAAAAAGGATTGAGCAACGAGGCGAAAGCCGAATTTATTATTCACCCGAATGCTGTAAAAAAGCTTTCACACGTGTTACGTACACTATTTTACCTAATCCCATATAAAAAAATGTTAATTAAAAGAAAATTAAATCTATCGTAATAAAAATATAGGCCTACAAAGAAAAGAACCTTGTAGTGAATAAATAATTCGATCAAGCACCTGAACAGCTGACGTAAGTTAAGCGAATTTCCAAAATTAAATTTATATATTTTAGGGTTTCAACCAACTATTGGAAAAATTGGTCTACTCACGAAGGCGCTGAATAGCTGCCTCTGTGTACGAAATATATTAGTAGTAGAATTTGTTTGCACCTAAGCCTCCAGCTTCGGCTCACGGAGTTTGCACCTCGACCTTAGGTTATGGTTCGCTTAGCTCGCAGCGTACAAACTCGTCCGTCGGCCTCGGATCAGAAGATTTTACACATTAAAGTCCCCCACGTGGATTTGAACCAGGTACTTTAATGGTGTGTTACGTTTTGATCGATTTTAGAGGAACCAAGCGAGCTATAAAGTCGTGTACAAAAATAAACTATGCAGAATTTTTGTTTAGATAAACCCTAAAATGTTTAATTTAATTATGAAAAATCTAAACAAATAGTTACTTCCGGTAAAACAACGTACTCCCGGAAGTTTTTGCTAACGAACTCGCCCGAACGACTTAGACAACCCAATGTGTGTACCAAATTTTGACCAAATCGGACTTTAAACGCGGCCGTTTATGACATCCCAGAGCCATGATCGGTGGTCCTTTACTACTCCCGATCTTAGGTCTCACCATAAGGGTCACTGCAATAGCTCATTTTTCCTATAGAAATTGGCCTAACAAAAGACGGAAATTTAAACAAATACAAATGTTGATTATCTAGCACTTTAACTTTCAGGTTCTCTCGTTCAAACAATAACCAGCTGATCGAAGCGATATGTAATGAGCTGTTGGTTGTTATTGTATAAAGCTGGTATTTGTAAAACAATTTGTATCTAATATTTGATTAACCCTTCAGCGCGTTGATGTGATGTACGCGGTTCGTCCATGGATTTATCTTCCGTGTTTCTCTATCCGTCCATTGATGTTTTTTTCTCTAAATATTGTAGTGAATTTTTTTAAAACATCCGAAGCCCAGAAAACTATTCATATCTTGCAGCTTTCAAGTGCCAACCACCTTTGGTTCTACTTCCGCCCTCTTACCACAAATATCAAAAGTCTGGATATGGCAGATATGCTTTAACTGACACACGGGGGTCAATTTGGGTTCCGTACCTTAAAAGAGAAGGTGGGATCCCTTATAGAATCACTCGGCTCTCTGTCTGTCACAGTCGCATTTCTCAGGGACGTATAAATGTGGTCAACCTGATATTTGACATAGTTATAAAGCATTCAAATGTTTCTAAAAACCCAAAACCCATTCCCTTTTTTCCGACAATATTGCAGTACAATTTGAAAAATCGTCCGAGATACTTTCTTTAAAGTAAATCTATAGCGAATCTGAACATATTTTATACCGAAACCTATTTTAAAATATGTTTCTAAGTCTAAATAAAATTGATCCAGCCTGGGCCTAACCTAAAATAGTATAGTGTTGTTGAAACTAAAGCCGCGTTTACACTACGTAACAAATAAATAACAGTATCAGTGACATTCTAGTTTAACTCACAAAAAATAACATGTTTAATTACCTACTATTGCAACTTAAGAAGTCTACAGATTCTCTACCATTCCAAATACCTGAAATATTGCTACCATTCTTTGATCTGTAACGACAACTTGCGAATAACATTATTTGTGTTAGCGTTATATCAAAATTGTTAACAACATGAATTTTGCTAACATATTCGTTTCTTGTTTCTCTGTCAGTGTTAGTAAACATCAGCCAAAATAGATAAACAATAATAATATGCTTATAATCAAATACTAGTGAGGAAAAGCAAAAGGTCTAGCATCTTCTTTAAGAATAAGGTTATGCTAAAAGATGCTATGAATACAAATTTCAGTCTGCTAGCTCATTTGCTTGAGGAAATTTCAAGCAAATGATATCCTCTGTAGAATATGCATTTGCTTATGGTTTTTATTCATTGGATAAGAAGCACATTTTAAAATGTATTAACCATATCGTCGAAACAGTTTTATTCATCGGAGTCATTAGTAACGAGTTTTGTTACCTACTATAAACGCTTAAATCAGCTGTTTTATCTGTTATTGTTTACAAGAGTTTGATATAGTATTAAATCTCTTGAAGTTGTGGGCCACACAATTTCGTGTAACACTAAATATGCTACAATAATCTATTTTATTTATAAAATTGAGCTCACAAATCAGTAATAATAATAATAATATGGATTATGTACTCGTATACACAATAAAAATTTTATAATTTTTTAAATTGACAAAACACGGGAATTTTTTATATTGTTATTACGTGTGCACGAACCTGTACATAAGTAGAGGGAGAATTGACGGAACTGAATAAAGCAGATATCCTTGTAGAAGGTAACGTGGGTGAACCTAACCTAACCCAATATTTCCCCATTACCTTGAAGACTGTTATAAGAATAACAAAGTGATTAGCAGGAGAGAATACTCTGCTGCACCCCGACTCACCTTCATATCGATCCCTTTAACGCTTACATGGTACAACACACTATAACACTTGACACTATCACTTCCACCATCGTCACCTTACTGAGTACGGACTGACCAAAGAGGATCCGGCTCGGGCTAGCTCTCCCGGCCGCTGACCTGATTCACCGTACTTCCGTCTTCCAAGGTCTTCCCCACCATTTCCAAACTACCAGCTTTCTTCGTCGTCTTCGGACACGCACGAGCGTAACTTAAGGCATTTTATTTATTTACTATTATTGTTTAGGTTACAGACGTAATCTTAAATGACAGTTCCACTGGATAACCCCGCACTAATACGTCACGTATTGTAATTAAGAATAATGTTTACGTTTGTCGTTAGGCCTGTCATTGTTTACCAACACTTGTTTCAGATGACCAATAAATGCTGGCGTTTTCTCGCTTTAAAGTATTAGATTCAAACATTATTTCATTGTAACAAATAATTTTAAAATGTTGGTTTTGTGCATATATATGTATATTATAAGGATATCAAATGTGTTTTTAATCGATAAGTTTAGAATTGATCGTACAGTTAAAACAAATTGTTTAAAAAAAGTTGAATTAAGGTTACAAGTTACAAAGAAATTTTCAAACTTATATCTCGACCAAAGAAGAAAATGCTAGTGGCATGTAAGCGACATTTAAACAACCATTGATGGCCATCTTCAACGTTCATGGGTGGCGGGAAATAATGGGGGTCTTTTTTAGAAGCGGACCGCCACTCTTAAAACATTTTGTATAGAGTCAAGATATCAAAAACGAACGAAACTGTTAACCAGTATATAAGTTAGTAACATAAAATAAGTTAATTTATGAACAAAAAAAGCCTGAAGTTCTAACTTATAGCCTTTAGTCAGTGTGTTTACCTACATTCATGGTGGGCCTCTTCTAAAAAAGGCCCAGTAATGGCATATGGTTTATTTATAACAATTATTGTATTTTGTTAGGAAATTTTCATTCGAGAGTATAAATCAAAATAAATAAGGAAGAACCCAGAACTAGAATATTAGAGCTGAGTTGCCAAAAAAGCTAAATTAATTGAATACATGTTTTTTGACATGTTAGCTCATGTATTCTAGTTCTTCTTATTCTATTTTGTATTTTTAGATTAGATACAAAACATAGGCCTACACCTCTATGTTTCTGTTTATTTAAAATATGGATGAGTTTTAGTTTTTCACTTGATAACTACTCACGAAACGTCGGCGTCGTGTACATTTGTTTATATATATACACTAGCTGGCCCGATCCGTTTTGCACGGATAGACAAATCAAAGTTTAATGTATATTAACAAAAAATATATTATATCAATAAATATATTACACTATGTATTTCTTATATGCATTTTTAGTAACTTTGACCCCCGAAAACCTCCCCTAAAATTTCGATTTTTTTTAAACCCTTTCTTAGCGAGCACCTAGGGTCCCTAGAGGAAGCTACATACTAAATTTCATTCCAATTCGTTTGGTTGTTTTTTTTAGTTACTTTGACCCCCCAAACCCCCCTAAAATTTATAATTTTTTGAAAACCATTCTTACCGAGCACCTATGGCCCTAGAGGAAGCTACATACCAAATTTCGTTCCAATCCGTTCAGTGGTTTTGGAGAAATTGTGATTTAGTAACTTTGACTCCAAACCCCCCTAAGATTTAAAATGTTTTGAAACCCTTTCTTATCATCACCTATGCCACACAACGATATTTGGGAGCATTTAAAAAATTTGAGTTACAGCCATTTTTCATTTTTTAATAATTGATTTCGAATGGTTTAACCAAATATCGTTGTGTGGCATATCATTTGAAAGCTTATTTAATTCTGAATCCAAAAAGAATAATAACTAATATTAAAACAAAAATAGTACAGCAAAATGGGACAAAATCGGAAAAACGATTTCGTTGTTTTTTGGCCGCCATTTTTAAACGGTTAAAGAACCGCCATTAATTTGCCATTATGTGCAAATTTCACCGTTGGTTTTTTCTTGAAATTCTACATCGAAATGATGTATCACATGACCACCTTCCTATTTAAAAAAACAAAGTTACATTCAAAATGGCGGATCCAAGATGGCAGATAAATTTTTTGAAATCTTAATAAAATAGTATTTTTCCAAAGAGTAGGTACCTCAATCACATCTACCTTAAAATTGTCCTTATATACGAAATATTAAACCGTCCGAAGACTTAATTGTCACCCTGTATAGATAGATAAATGATATCAAATAACCAAACAATGAACAATCTACATTGAGAACACCATATTATATTGTTTAATTATGTACTTTTACGCAACAGACGCTGTAGCGGGCTGCTTTTTCTTTTTTTTAACTGACCACACTACTTAGAAAATGGTTAGTAGGCCTATATTCCTAAGGATTTCAAAATTTGCAAAAGTAAAATTATATATGTATTTAACTATTGGAAAAAGTATTTTTCTCAACATATGTAGTCTTGAATTTGAATTAAAAGAGCAACATTTGATACGTCATCGCACGTGGTTAAATTTGAGAAACTACGCGATGTGAAACATGGACAAACACACACACATGATGAAATCATTAGAGGTTTCTTAAACCTAAGCATATACGTGAACCAGGGATAATTTCAATGGTAATAATAAGCCATCGCTGATAAAGGCAGTTCTTTTACAGTCCAATAATTAACGGCAGAATAGGCACATAAATGACGTCACCACTCGTATAAAGGAAAATTGGTTCAATAATTTCAAATTATTTATTAAAAGTTATCAGTAAATTGCAGGACTTTCAGTTTGATTGGATGTTTCACTCGAACACTTTCGTCCGACTTTAATTAAATCCCACCAATATACACAATGAATAGGCACACACGGAATCGACAATTCATGACGTCATTACATTACCATTGCACTAAAACTTAATAATATCAACTACTTGACAGCGGGTCATTCTGTATCAAACCACCAGATAAATAATACATTTTGAACCTGCATGCTTCAGATTTACATGATTATTGTGTACTAATTATACCAACTAAATACATTACAAATCTATTTTTTCATATTTTTTACTTGAGTAGTTTTTTTAATATCGATTTTTGAAATTGCGGGAATAGCCAAATTTTACAATAATTTGGATCACACAAAAGATCGTAGATTTACAACCTGTTGCTAGAGGGATGTTTGATAACTTATTTTAAAGCTTTTTGTAAGGGCTTTCATTTGATATGTAACATGACAACCTCAAAAAAAATCGTTTGCTTGTTTTCAACAATTAGAATTTTGACAATCTGAAAAACATCATTTTAGATTTTTGTTTAAATAATGTATGTAATTCCGAAATATATTGGTTAGATTCATGCAAAATTTCAAGATTTGGTAACGAGTAAATAAAATCTAGATATTAAGTAGGTGCTACTATTCAGCATATATCATTGTAACAAGAGATAGTAACCTTTCTTTGTTATGATAATTATGATTTTTTGTAAACAATTAAAACATTTCTTTTTCTAGGTTGTCATGTTACATATCAAATGAATGTCCATACACTAAGCTTTAAAATGAGCTATCAAACAACTCTCATGCACCATCGGTTGTAAATCGACGAGCATTTGTGTGATCCAAAACATTGTAAAATTCTGCTATTTCAGCGATTTTCAAAAAATCTATATTGAAAACGCTACAAAAAGTAAAGAATAAATATGAAAAAATTGATTTGTAATGTATTTGGTTGGTATAACTAATAAATAAAAATCATGTAAATCTGAGATATAGAGGTTAATGCCTCTGGTGATTCTTATCCTGTAAGGAGGATTGTAAAGAAATAAATGTAGGAGGTTGATATTTAAAGTTTTATTCCAAGATGTGTAGACTATAAACACCGACCAACTGTGATAAAGTAAATATAACGCGTATTGCCAATTTGAACGACTACACGAATCCCTTCCGCCCTCGCCATTACCGTACTCAACTGATGTCTGATCATTTATAGATTTTGGCGATAGAGGTTGAACCATTTCCATACTCACACAGCTTTAGCAAAATTGTCAAGATAAACTGTTACAATCTGCTGGAAGTTGTTTATGAACACCCAAAACTGTAAATGGACAAATTGCTTAATAGTGTGCTTATAAACAAAACGAACAACATTATTTCCAGTTGAATAATTTGAAATCAGGAAAACATCGTGATGGCTTTTGTTATCTGGCCTACTGATTAAACATTAAAGTTTTCTGCAAAATTGCCTGCTAAAAATTAAAATAAGACCTCTATTAGTAAAATCGTAAGGGTAAAATCTACTCAACAACAGCATTATATCAAAGCCCACTAAAGAATACCGTTGAGGGACGGGCTTGTGTACAGCGAGACCTAGAACGCTCCAATCGCCGTAGTGCGACGTTGTCACGTTCTTCCCACGCTTCTAACTGACTGCGGCTAACTCAACGCATTTATAATTCTTTAAACTGTGCGATCAAGCCTCGAGCGGTAAATACCAGGAGTGTTCGAGGCTAGTAGATATGGCAACGCTGCGCGCCCATCATATTGGCCGCTTAGCAACGGTATTCTTTAGTGGGCTTTGATATAGGCCATCCTTCTCAAGGTTCACCAAGTTTGATGCATACAAGGTGTTACAAAAAGGTTGGTCTGGCTATACAGATTCAGATTCTACATGCAAAAATAAGTCGAAAATGTAGATACAATTTTTTTCAATTTGGGCTTAGTTTAGCCGTAATTCATCATTTTGTTTTTGTACAAACTCACTATAACTCTTGAAATAGATAAGATATCGATTTCAAATTTGGAATAAGCATTTTATATGTTACGATTAACAAGTGTACCAAGCACAAAGAATTTATTTTATAATTTTCAAAATGGCGGCCATTACAAATGTTTAACGTGGAATATCTTGAAAACCGTTAACGTTACAAAAAATGTACAAGAGACAAAATATTTTCCTTTTTTAACGAGAGACAAAATGTTTTTTTTTTTGTAGTTTCAATAGGTTAAAGGAAACCGAGTTATCGACAAAAAACTAAAACCATAATTTCTTGGTAATTGCCTACAACAACCAAAATTAGCCTAAAACTAAATTTTTTTTAAATTTAACAATTTGCTTAGTTATTTTTGTAGCCGGCTATGCAAAATCTGAATCTGCATAGCTGGCTACAAAAATAACTAAAACAATTATGATTTTAGGCTAATGTTGGTTGTTGTAGGCAATTACCAAGAAATTATGTTTTTAGTTTTTTTGTCGATAACTCGGTTACCCTTTGACCTACTGAAACTGCAAAGAAAGCATTTTGTCTGTCGTTAAAAAAGGAAAATATTTTGTGTCTTGTACATTTTTTGTAAAGTTAACGGTTTTCAAGATATTCCACGTTAAAAATTTGTAACGGCCGCCATTTTTTAAATTATAAAAATAAATTCTTTGTGCTTGGTACACTTGTTAATCGTAACATATAAAATGTTTATTCCAAATTTGAAATCGATATCTTATCTATTTCCAGAGTTACAGTGAGTTTTTGTACAAAAACAAAATGGCGGATTACGGCTAAAGTAAGCCGAAATCGAAAAAATGTTATACTACATTTTCGACTTATTTTTGCATGCATGTAGAATCTGAATCTGCATAGCCAGCCCAACCTTTTTGTAACACCCTATACTCGAGTGGTACTGCACATCCTTAACGCCTCTTAGCATGTGAATAATATGACCTTTACTCTGTACTATAACTACGTATAATATTGAAATGTTGCCCAGAATGTGGGAGTTCACTTCATAACCGTACTGTGGCAAGGCGGTCCCACAAATTTGCGGGTGTTAGACGCAGTGATGTGATCTAAAGAGCTCTTAGTTTCTAACAAGATACATAATAACCAACCATTAGACAAGTAAAACTTCAGGTTCAATCTTTTAATACAAATTAAACAATGATTTTAATAATTATTCATAAAAGAAAACGTATTGTGAGATAATAACCAGAAAGCACAATTTAAGATTGTGCAATCGTATCACATCTAGAAATCCATTTGAAATGTGGATAAGAAAAAAACAGTCAAGTGCGAGTAAAACTCGCATTGCCAATGTCCCCGTACCATAGGATTAAAATTACAAGGAAAGATAATAAACTTCAACCATTTAAAGGTTGTTAAAGGATATTTACGAGCTACCAACAGAGAACCTTTTCGGTTTGTTTATGATATTACACCAATAGTGTCAACGGTAAAATCATAACTATGTACAAAGTCGACTCTGTTACGTTTAATTGAAATCGAACAGATGGTCATTAAGGAGTTCAATGATAGAATGCGGTGGCGTCACGAAACACAAAGTATGTCTTTTGCGTAAGGTGAGGAAATAAAGAACAAAAATAGGCCAAACCTAAGATAATTTTAGCAGTAAGACGAATAGGGATGCAGTTTTTGCAGGAAAGTTTGTGACCCCATACGATCGATGAGAAATCAATATTATTATATATATATTATATACAGTGTATATTTGACCACGATTTTATTAACTCGCTTTCTCGTCTGTTCCCTACAAATTTTGCAATCGATTTTAAACTAACTTCCCGATGAGGTAGAGACTTGAAAGTTCAATCATAGCTCAGAACTGGATGACAATAACTCGATTTATTGTCTGTCTGTTTGTCTGTTCGATACACATTTTGCAGCCGATTTTAATGATCAGGCGAAAAGAAATAAACCTGCAATTAGCCACATGTCTCTGTCATAATCTCATCGAGATGTTTAAAATCGTTTGCAAAATTTCACGAACTAAAAATACCAAAAAAATAATAATTTTAATAATTTTGTTTAATACCCACATTTTTAAAACAGACTCAAAAATATAAAATAATTTCTCCTAGCCCGTTACAGATTTATAACACCATACAGATTGCCCTAAAAATGTCTAACTGTGAATTTTTAATAGCTATGAAAATACTTGTAATATTTAAAACTAGTTGTTAATATTTTGACAAAATACAGAGTGTTGCGTATTTATAATTATTTGTTATTTTTTATATGGAGCCATGGAGCTTTAACTTAATTATATTCCTGTAAAACAAGTCTATATTAGTTTAATTAAGTTGACGTTATTTAAACAAAATTGAAGCAGTCATAAAATTAAATGCTTTTCCAAAAGGATTGTGAAATAATTTCGTAGTTAGTAGAAGACTGTAAAATATAGTCAGGCTCGTCCATCAGGTGTCCGAACAATCACAAAATATCGGTAGGAAGAAATCGAAAATATAACTGACGGACGCCTGAAGCAAGACTGACGGATCTGAGCCGGACGAGTGTAGATAGCGCAACAGGAAATCGATCTACGACTTTTAACTGAGACGTGACTGATATGACTGACCAGCAACGGGAATGATGTGTGTGAATCGACCTTTAAACTGGTATGTAAACTATTTATCACATTTTTTTAACAGCTGATTTCATACTTTGAAATCATCTGAATTTCTAATGTATAGATTAGGTTTTTTTTAGGAGTAGGCCCACTCCATGCTGGTTTTTTAACGTATTTTTTATAACTCCTGTTATAGAAACTTAATAATTTGATTTAGAAATTTAATAATACTGTATTTATAACTTAGCTTTCAGATTATAATAAATTTTACATGTTTATTAAAAAGTACCATCATGTCAAGTATGGATTCCTGGTTGTTTTATATACCCTAACACGTCTTAACTGGTAAGTACGCTATTTTTTAAAAAGTAGAATTTTTCATTAGCAGTTGATTTCATCATTTGAATTTCTAATTTGTAGGAGCCAATGACATGCTGCTTCTTTTTTTTCCAATGACATAAAATTTTTTATAACTCCTATTATATAAAAAAAAAACTTAATGAATTTGATTTAGACATCTGATTATTTACCATCTTTGCTTTGAGGTTATAATTAATTCTACATCTTATTGCAGAACAAATATGGTGTATCTCCTAAGGTTTATAAGTTAGCTGCTTTTTTAACAGCCTGTGTAAAAGCGAATCTTTTCAACGAGTGTCATCTTTAAATATTAAACCTTTATAACGTGGAATCTTCGTCACGTCCTTCTCCAAGTTAACCTTGAAAAGAATGTGCACATCCTTACCTACTAAATCCGTAGAGACCGTAGATATCGCTTCAGTCTAATAAAGCCAGCCCATGTCTTGAGCGTCTAAACATATCTGGCTCAGAGTCGCATTAATTAACTCAAATTGGATTTTTTTAGAGTATTTTTCAAGACAATTTAAAAAAATATGATTTCTTAGTAAGTTAAGAGGTAATCAGTAATTATTTTATTCCCCGAATAAAACCATAAAACATTGACCATTCAACATTTACCGAACAAAAATTATGAACTTATAATCGTCTGCCTTTACAGGTGAGAAAGTGTATTCATCAGAATCTCATCAATAATCCCAATAGGCTATATTAACAATAATCGATTTTGATGAATCATTAAATATGTTATATTTTGAAAAATTATTATTTTGCAAATCGTTAACACGAATCAGTAAATATTATACCTAGTTATTAATTACGTTTTAAGATTGTGACTCAGTTTATTTGGCTGAAAAAATATTATCAACTTATAGCCATCCAACCGATAATAGTAATTACAGACAAATTATAAAAACATACAAATTAAAAGTGCTTTTTTAAAACAAAAAGTTTTAAAATGATAAAATAACTAACTTTTGATTTAAAACCGTTTCTGAACAAACTAAAAAATATACGAACAAATAATTTTAAAAAAACATTAAAATTACACATTCGAAATATTTATATTTTTGTATGTGTTGATATAATAGAATAACCACTGTAAGATGGCAAAAGGGTCGATAGGAGATTAGTAGCAGTTCGTCGAGAAGAAGGTTCGGCGTATGTTTTTAAAAGTTGGGTAAAATTTCAGGATCGTTCCCCAGAAATCTGGCGAAACCTATATATAATTGCTAATTATTTAATCATTTTTCGTAAACTTTAACAGAGTTGGAGTCAGAGGGATCTGTAACGAAAAATTTTATTTTCGTGGTCACCGCGCCGCGCAGGCTCCCAGTGACCTAGAGACTTGATGGCGCACCTTGTTGGTCGTTACGTCATAGCCGAGTAGGCAGCCTAGGCAGGTTACATATATACTTTGTGTACTTGAAGCGTTCACTTTGTTATAATAATTAATCAAGACTTTAGTCACACCCAAACGTGGGCTGATATTGTGTTAGCCGTATTGGTGGTACATAGTAACACTTCGATTCAACCCTGCAAAAATAAAATTATTTAGATAATTTATTTAAAGTCATATTACTATTTTATATTGAGATTTGCTCCTCCTCAAAGGCAATGCCAATCTGCAATAGGCCTATGAGGGGACCGAAGAAGTCCTGTGGCACATTAAACAGAATAGCATTATTTTAAACTTATTTTTGTTCAACATCCTTACTTTATGCCAGCTAGACTAATGAAGACGGGGAGCAGCGTATAGCATAAGTAATCAAACGCCAGTAACTAGATTCGAACATACGCAACTGTGTTGCACGCAGCAGACTGGTCGAGCGCCTTTAATCGGCTTCACTCATCTCCTTTTCAAAACCGAATTAATATCTTCTTCATAAACAATTTAGATTAATGTGGATGTACATAAGTCCATATACTTGATTATGATGCAGTTCAAGTTCACTGAACGAAAAATATTAGCCTTATTTTAGCTTAGTGATCGTAGCTTTCGCTGTCTAGTTCTAGATTCCGCGTGGTCTGTGACTGATGGATGCGCAGTAGATCTTGTACTACTACCTTCCCTTCTTCTGCGTATCTCGCGGTTCATATCGAATCTCAAGCACTATACGATCTTTCGAAATCCTAAAAATAATTGTACCTGCGAAGAAAAATGAAGCAAAAACCATTGAGTGAATTAGTTTGTTAAATAGTAATTATTAGTTGCGCAAATGAAATTGAAAAAGGATTTATGTTAACTTCATTGTAATTCTATGCATATTATCATAATTCTTTTACTCATTTCGTTAGAGTCTCCGCCTCCTGCTCGCTTCGTTCACCAACTTCCGCGGCAAAGCAAAAATATCGTTGTATACTCTGAATATGTTCACGGAAATGACGATTGATTAGGACAGAGGCACTTGGGTAGAGTGGTGGAGGAAGCCGTGACCTATATCCTAATGAATACGCAGTAGGGCCAGAGTTTTTACATAACTCTGTATATAATAGAGAGATTATTAACAACTTTAAGCTATTCGACATACATAATATTTAGCCTTTGTTACATGTGTATGCGTTTCATCATTTGTTTAGAATAATTTTGGAAGTATATTATATTATTCTCAACGGTATTGCAGTTTAATTTCTTTTTACTTTTGAATTTAACAGATTCTCGCAAAGGCAAATCCAGAATTTATAAATTCAGCTGCCTTTACATATTCCGAAATTTACACAAAAATTTGATTTCGAGTGTAAGGAAGTTAAAGAATAGCCCCTCCACCAGTTAACGGTGGATATTGGGGATTAAACAAAACTAAAAACCATAAAAGTAATTACTGGAATGAAAACATACAATAAAACCAGTGTCGGTGCATTAGTAACACCCACAGCTTACAAAACTAAACTGATTTAGTTACCAAATTATAAATAACACTAATTTACAGCTGACTACTTAAAGAGCTAATTTTAGTGTCATTTTGCTGCAAATTTGATAACATTTTAACGCCCTTAGTACCGAATCTCACCACCAGTAGTAACGAAGATGTAATCAAGACGACTGCCTTCACTGGTCCAGAGCGTGCTCGCTTTGTGTTTGTATTTGAAAACTGCGACAAATGTGCAACGGAATTTTTGTACCGAGTATGGCAAAGATCCTCCATGTAAGCCTACCATTTATGAGTGACATAAGTGTTTTGTTGAAACAGGATATTCAGGAAGTAATACACAATCATCATGGAGTTTGACGATGTCGTTGAGCAAGTGAGTTGTTAAAAAAAAAAACTTCCAAAAACAACTACGGCGTGCTTTTAGCAAGTTGGGCATTCCACTTAGGACAATTTGGCCTGTGATGAGAAAACCTTTGCATCTCAAATTCTACCGTACAGATTAATAATAGTGCAAGAACTCAAATACACCGATAGGATTGCTCGAAAGGGATTTTGTGAGGAAATGTTACATCAATATGAAGACAAGGATTTTAATGCAAACATGATTTTCATAAAAATCTAAGTGATAAGGCAACTTTCCATTTAAATGGTAAAGTGAATATACAAAACTGTGTATTTGTGATCCACATCAATCCATTTCTCATTTCAGGAAGTCGAAGAAGTTACTCCTGATATGCTGCTGCGGGTATGGCTTTCAAAAATCGACTTCAACTGAGATTATGCAAAATCACCAATATAAGTCACATTATACCTGACTAGCTAGAAACATCTTGTGTATTTTGCTAAAAAGTGACACTAAAACACCTCTGTTAAGTACTGTAGTCTGAATAAATTTACAAAGTTGTAATCACATTTTTCAAGCACGATTTATTATTGTACTTAATAACACTATTATCTTTTTGAGTATATAAGTTTAATTAGGTTCTCATAGTTTGTTGGCCGAAATATCAAGACGAACTTTGACTAAATGGACAGTCAAAGTTTATATTTTATATTTTTAAAAGCCATTAACATTAAGCGTTTACAGTAAAATAAAGGTGCATGTACGCATATTCAAATTAGGATAAGAATCATAATTTCGCCAAGGACGCTTGTGAAAGGTCTGGAGGTTGTTGTTTTTCATTGTTTACTGCGTAGTTGCTTTTTTCTCTATGTGGTGTTGACTTTCTATTTAAGATTTGTGTTCTATGCTATCTATATTAATATTTTACTATACAAAGGGAAACTTTGTTCGATTTTTGCAAGAATTTCCGGGGTGATCCCTGAAATTTCCAAACCTATTTGTTTAAATCATTCATTGGTAGACAAAGTATACTTTTCTCAGTAAAATAGGGCATCAAATGATATTTTACCGTAAATTGTGTTGGGCTAACGTTCAATATCCCAAAAATAAATATTGTATGACACTGTCGTGTGGGGTATCGTTTGAAATCACTTTATTTAAAGATTTCAAATGACTTGTTCCAAAAATAGGTAATAAGTAGTTTTTAACATATTTCCAAAAAAAATTTCACTACCCCCTCTAATTCCGATAGTATTACAGGTCAAATTTTGAATAAAATTGTGTCGTTCAAAGTACTTATAGTACACTTAATGGGAAAACCACACGTTCATGGAAAAATGATAAAAGAAATATTTTCCATTCATATGGTGTACAATACTGTGTTTTTGTATCTTTTACATGTTTAAAAATAGCAATGTTGCGTACAATTTATACACTTCATATAGTATAAAATATCAGTAATGGACCATATCTAATTGGCAGCGTAAAATTTTCTCTATACAAATAAATTTAGGTTGGTAATTCGACAAGATATTTTGATGCAGATGCTAAACAACGATCGAATTTACAGAATGTGCTTCTCGGTACCCCGTAACTAAAATGTTTCCCATCCATGGTTAGTCGTTATATTGAATATATTAAGAGCAACGATATACTTCGCTATTGTTTTCATTTTGGTAAAACATTCCTAACAGCTGACGACACGGAACACTGGGCGCGCGAAGAAAACTCGTATTTCTTCGGTTTTTAAACTGTCTTACAAAAATTACGAAATATATGGTGTAATAGTTCATTTGACACCAACATCGATTAAAGTAAGAATAAGACTGGCTTCTGTATTTCAGAACTGATGATAAGAATTGCCTCAAGCAAAACAGAATATTCCTATTAAATATCTCGTTTCAGAGATGAAGTACATAATATACTCCCAGAAATTTACTATCTACTATTTTCCCATACAAATTTACTATCTACTATTTTCCCATACAAATTTACTATCTACAACGCTCAAAAGAAATATTTCCGCACAATTTAACGTTCCTGGATTAACACTTTATGGAAATAAAGTACTGTAATAGCTTTCCCTTGATACATTTTCCTTTGCCGCAGTTCAGTAACAAAAAACTCATGTCGTTGAGGTTTCACATAACATAAAATAAATATATCCAACAAATTTCATCCCTGGGGTATACAAAAAAGGGGATTTTTTCAGAGGTGTTGTGGACATTTTGAAATGCAAATCCGTAAATTGCTTTCTTGAATCTAAAGTGAGATTTAGAAGGAATATTACGAAAAAAATATATGTAAAGATGGAATGATATAGTTTATTTTTTATTGCAATACATTTTATGAATAGAACAAACACAAAAACAGAGGTACTTAAAACAACAGCTACAACATAATCTACCGTCTCAAGAACTCCTTCACCGAAAAAATCTCGTTTTAATGAGGTATTTTTAGGTTCTTCTCCAACTCACTAAAACAATTAATTTATTTCTAATACTGAGGCAGTCATTAGCAGGCCTACAACTAAAATTCAATGTACTGTAATGAAATATTTGCATTACATTGTTCAGATATTGTTGCTTAAAAGACAAAAAGGTTATTTACAAAGATAAAAAACTTATTGGTTTTCTAGAAAGATTTTTCCAAAAAATCCTTTTTCAGATATGTAGTATGAAGCGAATAGAAAATACCCTCCAGATTCCAGTCAAGTTATTGTAATACAATAGTGATTGATTTTGCAGAAGCTTTCCACTTTTCTGCGATTTTGGAACAAATATCAGGAAGTTCATTTCCTGAATATTTCTTACGCCGCTAAAGAAACACTCCTACAAAAGGTTCGCGATTTTCGATAAAAGCTTACGGAGCTATAATTCTATAAAAGGCTGGCGACCCATTAGCGACTTTTGTCACGCAAACAATTTTGTCACCAACATCGAGTCTCGACGAACCAATTTAAGTCCACGCACTAGACGACGTAACGTTGATGGGTGTCTTTTTAGTCCCTCTAGTTTTATATCAAAGCATGAAGCGCATTGGCGACTTTTATCACACACCACGATACTTTAACATACAAGTACTGAGGGTTTCATGCCTACGATAATTAACATTATGATAGCTAACTACTCTTTTTATGATAAATTAAAAATAAACGGATGCTTTAATATTTATACCGGGTATTAAAATTAACGAAATAAATCATATTCATCTCAGTGGCGTAACTATGCCGTTCGAGGCCCTTGGCAAATGAATCGGATGGAGCCCTCTTCCACCCAATATAAATATAAGCTCAACCAACGTTAAAGTTGTTTTTATTTTATAAAAAACTAGCTAACCCGTACGGCGTTGCCCGTGGTGGTTGGTATTTTCAGTCTTTTTAACGTTATTGTATTCCTTTTAAGTGTTCAGTCAGTGAGTGGTATTTGGCTTTTATATATATAGATCTTAAATAATAAAAGCACTATTGCCATAATAATAAAAGATCTGAAATTATGAATTTAGTAACTTTGATCCTCCCCAAACCCTCCTAAAATTTCGAAATTTTTCATACCCTTTCTTAGTGAGCACCTATGGCCCTAGAGGAAGCTACATACCAAATTTCATTCCAATCCGTTCGGTAGTTTTGAAGAAATCGTGATTTAATAACTTTGATCCCCAAACCCCCTAAAATTTCGAATTTTTTCAAACCCTTTCTTAGTAAGCACCTATGGCCCTAGAGGAAGCTACATACCAAATTTCATTCGAATCCATTCGGTAGTTTTGAAGAAATCGTGATTTAATAACTTTGATCCCCCCAAACCCCCCTAAAATTTCGAATTTTTTCAAACCCTTTCTTGGTGATCACCTATGGCCCTAGAGGAAGCTACATACCAAATTTCATTCCAATCTATTCGGTAGTTTTGAAGAAATCGTTTTTTAACAACTTTGATCCCCCCAAACCCCCCTAAAATTTCGAATTTTTTCAAACCCTTTCTTAGTGAGCACCTATGGCCCTAGAGGAAGCTATATACCAAATTTCATTCCAATCCGTTCGGTAGTTTTGAAGAAGTCATTTTTTAATAACTTTGATCCCCCCCCCAAACCCCCCTAAAATTTCGAATTTTTTCAAACCCTTTCTAAGTGAGCACCTATGGCCCTAGAGGAAGCTACATACCAAATGTTATTCAAATCCATTCCGTAGTTTTAAAGAAGTCATTTTTTAATAACTTTGATCCCCCAAACCCCCCTAAAATTTCGAATTTTTTCAAACCCTTTCTTAGTGAGCACCTATGGCCCTAGAGGAAGCTACATACCAAATTAATTCCAATCCGTTCGGTAGTTTTTGAGAAATCGTGATGAGTGAGTCAGTGAGTTTTGGCTTTTATATATATAGATCACTACGTAAAGTACATAAATTCAATACAACGACATTGTAATTAGTTGATTTTCTAGTAACTTTTAATTTAAAGAGCGTACTGGATTAAAATCACAATTTTTTTTAGTAGGTCTACGAAATGTTTATTATCGCATATATTATTTCTCAAGACCATTTTTTTGTCGGTACGCCATAACTTCCTTAATACATCATCAAATTACATGAATGAGGCATCATTTCAAAGCTTTTCTTAACCGCTACATTGGAAAAATATACAAAAAGCTTAAAATTCATGTATTAATAACAAAAATTGATTAAAAAACGTTTATATTATACTTTGTTATGTTCCTAATGAAAGGAGCCATCTATTAACCATCTGTTTAACTAGCATGACAGCTGTTAGTTAGATTGTTTACACTGTAAGATTGTATAGGGAAACTGTTATTTATAAACCATGTTAACTGAATTAAATCAACGTGTTAAATGAGGTAAATGTAGGCCTACTCTGAACTTGCGAAATATTCGCACGGGTCAGCTAGTTAGGCTAAAATTCCTTTTATGGGTTTTAGCAAAAATGTTAATGACATCATCAAAGTTTAAATTTTCAGCCATGAAATGTATAGATGGATAGAATAGCTAAGTTGCGTAACATTTCTTGTCTCGTAGAATTTCTTAAATAAGTTTTTATCAATTTCAATTTTGAAAATGTCCCTTGGCAGTCGGCACTAGCCATAGTCACAAGAATGGTTAAAAAATAAAAGAAATGCAGTGCACTCTTCAGGAAAGCTTGAAGAAATAAAACTATTATTTATGATTAATAAATCAGCAAGTTCTCCTATAGAAGATGACGTTTCTATTTCGTGTCTAAAAGTGGAACGGAAACTGAGAATTTCCTTGGAGATAGATACTGTATGTCTTTTGTATATAAATCGACAAATACTAAGCCTTCTCCAATAAATCGGTATCATTTAAATTTTGCAAAGTTGTAGTTTGCAAGACACTGAAGTTTTCATTAATTCCAAGGAAAAGCGATTTCAGTTGGATAAACAAGCTTTGAGGAGACGTTCATCCTCACAAATTTCATCAAAATGACGTTTCAACTTCCTTTTGACGAGTTTTAGGAAATTCAGGGTTTATAGCCTAGACCATTTTTTGCTATACAATTTGCTTGCGTTTTTAAATCTCTAAATTCATTTCGATACTTTCAAGGTCTTCCAGGCAGCGCTTTGAGGCATTTGAAAGATCGATAGCTTTAGATTGAAGTGCTTTATACGTTCTAAAACTGACTGGGTGATATGTTTTTCCAATAAATGCATTGAAATTTTGATAACGTAGGTAACTTAAATTAATTAAAGATAAAACTAATACATTTGACTAAATGTTGTAAAAATAAATATTAGGATCCCATTGTGCTAACGGCTAGGGCTCGGGCCGGGGGCCCCTTTCAGCTGGGGGCCCCTTTTGGCTGGGGACCCGTGGCATTTTGCCCGTCCGCCACCCTACTGTTACGCCACTGGTTCACCTATATAGTAATACACAATTTTTTATTATGAAACAGACTATAACACATAGGGTGTTTATAAAACATACAGAGATAATTCATGGCGTGGTTACATGGTTCAAAATAAAGAAAAAGTTCTTATAAACATGCCCGGAAATGCTTCTTTTACCCGCTATTCACCTTTTTTTACTAATTTACATTTTTTGAATAACAACCGATTGAGTTGAAATTTTGCGCTGTAATCTTTAAAGAATAGCCATAATTTATGAAAATAACCAACAACCTATCAACTTTTGCCAGTAATTCGTTTCAAAATGGTAGAAATTTTTAATTTGTAAATGAAAATAACTCAAAAACAGTAATTTTGAATAAAAAAAACGTCAAAGTAATTTTTTGTAGACCATTTGATTTCCTATCGAACGGTACAACGTTTAAAATTATGGAACAAAGGATGTCAGTAAAACAGCATCCAATAGTGGAGTAGTGTGAATTCTTTAGAACGCGGAGAAGTAGGATATCATAGAAATGCTTCAAACTAATGCACATTAATGAAAGCTGTCTTGATAATGATAATTGTCTTAACTAATAGATAACTAAACTATCTGCAAAATTGTATCTTAAACGTTGGTCATTTTCTTAAGTTAGGCATATGTCTTAATGAGTAGTAAAATGCCTTACCGTGCAACATTTCTATTCAATCGGTTAGAGATGTAAACTATTTAATTAAAAAACAATATAGTGGATAGCAGGTAAAAGAAGCGTTTCCAGGCATATATGTTTGAATTTTTTTCCTTTATTTTGATTCATGTAACAAATCCCCTGAAGTAGGCCTACCTCCACGCAAAACAGAAACACCTATTTATTATACGTGTATTATAAACATACACAATGCCTATTAACACACTGTATTATAGGTTATGTACAAACACATAAATGCATGTTGTTTGAACAATAATCAACGTAGTGAAAATTACGTGATTGTCGCCTACATTTTAAACCGAATTGACAGTGACATTATTCACTGAGTGACAAAAGTCACCAGAGTGCTGCCAGATTAAAATATATTAGCTAAGATTAAGATCATATTGCATATCAGTGGAAACAGGTACATACTAACAATACGCACGCACTATATTCACAACCATTGCGATCGGACCACAACGTAAAAGCAACAAACTAAATTTATATTTCTAAATTAAATCTAGTTCCGTCTCGACCGATGTCCTAGAGAAAGTGAAACAAAAACGAAATCAGAGCGAAGTGAACAAAAGCTAGTGTAGGATGTCGCTTTCCCTCAATCCTGGGCAGAGAGGTGGCCCTATGCAGAAACAGTTGACCTCCTTACTCCGCCTACACTAACTGCTCATCCTGTTGAAGTACCGAGCGTGTATTCGGCCGTAACATCAGCTGTTGTATTTTACCATCGGTTTTCATCGTGGGCAGGTTCGTAACTGCCCCATGCTTTAGCCAACTCCACCACCAAGTGATGAATTTATTAAAATACTAATGCGCATAGGTAATAATAATACAAATTCTTTATTTTTTTAGCCGAAGTTATTATGACCATTGGGTTCTTTCAAATAACAACACAAGTACAATAAATAAAAACACCAAACAATAAAACTAACTATAGCCTACACACTTTTCTCTTTAGTAAGTAAAACATAACTAAAAATAAATGGCACTTTACAGAAACAAATATAAACCCAATTACACTCTCAAGCACACACACAATACTGATTATCTAACAAAACATCCAAAACCCAACCGATCACCAGAAAATACGCAAAACAATCTAAAAACCATCAAACCCGCATTTTTTACTAAACTCGATCGTTGTTGCATTTTATTTTTCCGCCAATTAATTTCAAATCCTGCACACTGTCACAGTGAATGATCTGTAAAATATCTCTGTTCTATGTCTGGGCATAATATGAAACTCCACGTCGTGTGTCAGTAGAATTTACGTTAGAGTTCAACAAACCTTTCGATCATATAGCGAAGCAATCCAGAAAGCAGAATATCGTGCAATATCCACAAAATATGACAATTTCGACAAAAAACTAAGTTTAAGAATTAAAATTTGTTTATAGTTCGTAACAGGATCATCAGGTTTTAAGTCGAACTATAAACAATAATTTTAAGCTAGCTGAAATTTGGAATTCCACAGCCGTTATGGAAAAATTCATGTTGTCACCAGCTGAACTTTAACATTAAGCGGCAAGCAATCATTAGGGGCGACCCAAGGGCCGAGAAAACCGGGCGGGGTTTTTGTTCTACTGAATTTTTGCTTATATTTGTGTAAACTAGTTTCTTTCAGTTGCATTAGCTTTTGTCCATCAAACATAAAAGTTAATTGCATAGCCTCAGGATGGCTTTAGCGCTGGATGGCTGAAACTTTACGCAGACCATAACGGCTGCTTACTACTGAAGAGCATATAGCTGATGCAAGAGAAATTTTAGAGACTCTCGAAAGTGAGCCCGAGGAGTCAGAAGTAAGACAACAAAAACCAAACGACAGTTTGAATACGAGGTTCATCCTCGATCTAAATTCTTTCAAAAGTGTCTTTTATTTTTGTAAAATAAAAGTGTAATTTTGTCCGTCTATGTGACTTTATCAATTTAAGTACTGTATTAACTTACTTGTACGTTTTTTTCCGAAAATTCATTCCATCCTAAGAAACTCCCTCTAGATTGAGGTCGTTAGCCCATGAAAAGAATACAGCCAACATACATACACAATAACGTAATATTTTTAAAAAACTAATAATTCGGCGGTATACCTCTAACGTGCAATACCGCTCGATGTTTGCGTTTCTTATCTATTGCTATTGCAGTTTCATAAATCAAATTGGATTGGAAGTTAAAGTGGTCATTTAACATTTTTGCTCTAGACTATATAAAAAATATAGGTAGTCTACATAAAGATCTGACTTTTTATAATGTACAAAACATTAAATCCCGAAAAAGACAGTTTGTATTGTGAATATTTATGACGTACTAAAATAATGAAGAGCTTTGGAAAAAGTTGTACAAATTTATTTAAGGGTTCCTTACTTTAAAGGAAAACAGATCCATCCCTTGATTCGTTTGTCTTTCTGTCAATTTGGTCTGTCTGGAATTGAATTTCCCAAGAACAAACAAAGGTATGACACTTAAATTTCACAAAGTTGTGACGCATGCTAATCCGCATATGTTTCAATAATCAAAACTCAAATATTTTACTTCAAAGTTTGGTACTCAGAATTTTTTTATATAGCCTACTATTATTTAAAAGGGCCTATTTAATTAAGGATAAGTTATCAAAATATTTTTTTTTTAGATAATCCCGAAAATGTTGTTAAAACCCCATTCCCCCTAATATTTCAGAAATTGCTGCAGATAAATAAAAATACAGCAGTGTTTGAGGTACACATATACTTTAAAAAAAACTACAACAAACACAAACTTTTGTGAAAAAGTTCTGATAATTATGTTTCCTCTCAAGAACTTACAACTCTCTATTTCCGATAGTGTTAGAGTACTCACATACTTTACTTTAGAGAATCTGAACTGCTGTGGCATATGATAAAAAATGTTTTACATTCAGGCCTTCAGGCGGAGTATGCAGCAATACTGTGCTTGGAAACAGTCGCCTCCTTACACTGATTCCCACCAATAATGTATAATTTATTTAATCCACGGTTATATTTAGCTTACTACGTGTTGGTTAGCGGTACGGAATCCATGGCACCCAAATCTAAGTAGAACTTTTCCAATTTACTTTTTATACAAAATATCCGTTTACATAATTAAATGCAGAAAAAAATGTCTAAACAAATGGTATTACTAAACAACTCTGAAAATAGTACCACTATTCTGGTGAAATATAAGAATTGAAATGGATATTTTCAGTTCCATCCCAGACAGTACAAGTATTCTCCATTTTCCTTTCCCTTAAAAGTCCTGCCAAACTTTACTCTCGATTTTCTAAATTATATTCAATATATCCCCTGAGTCTGTAAACTTAAATGACTCAAAGATATAAGCATTTGCTTCCAAATTGAACAAGCATATATTGTATTAACATGAGAATGCCCGTTTAGACTCAAGTCCGAGAGATTGTATGAGCAAACCTATTCGGACGAGGGACCTGCCCTGATATGAGGTAAGTAGCTCAGAATGATCTGTAACCTATTGTAAAATGACTGTGTCATAATCCGATAATGCGATGAGCAAGGTCTATTAGTCAACCCAGCTAAGACAGACCTAGTATTCTTCACGAAAAAGAGGAAGATAGAGTGCATAAAATTCCTGACACTATATGGCAGCAGTCGGTTGGAGTTGACACAGCATGTTAACTGCCTAGGTATTATTCTTGATAATTTTCTGCTTCAAAGGAACCTGAGTATTAATTATGGTAGTGCCAAAGGCCCATAGACAGGATATGGGAATGTCAACCAAGATGACCATGTGGATTTATCAGGTTCTGATAACTCCCAAGGTATCATAATGCATCTCTAGCTTAATGGACCAATGTGTATTAGGTGTCATCAATGCAAGACTGAAAGGAGTCAATCGGGTGGCTACACTCAGCATAACAGGCGCTATCAATCCATACTCTCGGATGAGTTAAATATTCTTCTCCTAGACTTTATGAATGTAAATGAGGAGACAATGTTACAGTACCTAAGACTCCAAAAGGTAAGGAACTGAAATGGAAGTACATACGACCATGGTAATATAGTAGGTAACATTACTAAAGCAGTAGCACAAAACTGATTGAATACGAGATAAATGGATGAAATCCATATGAGTTAGCCTACTCTTAATATTTATTTAATCTTAACAAATAAATTGAATTTTATTTTACCAACTAATATCTCATTATGAAATAAATAATAAACACATTCATGAATTCATTGTAGAAGTTTTAAGGGATTGACTCGGGACACCAAACCCTTCTTCATAGTTACTGCTAATCTGTACCCACGTGAGGAGAGAATACTCGTTTTGAAACGTGAGTTATCTTTCTTTTAGTAGATTCATAGTTTATATAAAAAATTCATATGCTACAGCATTAGGCTTGATCATGCTATTATTTTTTATCCTCATAACCACAACCAATGCATAACAATAAAACAATTAGAATGATAAATTTAATGACGTAAGTAAAAACAATTTTAGCTTTCCGTTTTATATTATATAGGGGAGGAGCTCTACTAATTTGTTTTCTATTTCTCTACCATTTTTGCATTAAAATTAAAATGTCCATCACAAAGGAGAAAATGAAGGAACCATAAAAAATGCGACACACAGACAAACTAAAATTATTACAATAAAAAATGGTATTCAAAATAGAAATCCAGTAAATTAATTTAAGCATCTTTGTTTCTTATCATTGCAGTTTTCTATAAATGTGCTGAGTTTGATAAACTGGGATTTTATTATTATTCTCTATTTCAATTAAAATTAACACTTCAGAGTTATCTATCTTTAACAACCTCCATCTTTAAATATAACCTATCTCTACTTTTCATTATTAATACACAAACGTTTTGGTTTCATTATTAATACACAAGAGACAAGTCTAGCAACTGAGTTCATCTCTTGCAGTATGTTTAGCAACAACAGTCTCTACAGGCACTGAGAGACTTGGTGGAAAAAGTAAATGGTGTATTTTATTGTCATGCAGTGATTTTAATGTAAAGAGTATAAAATGGGGATCCACACAGGAAGACTCGAGGAGCAGTATATTCAGTGAGTGATTGGCTTAATGAAATGGGGCTGTACGTCCTTTACATTGGGGATATGGCTACTTGGAGGAGAGGGGGTAGTTCATCTTACATTGATATATCAACTTGCATTATAAAGGGTAGGCTATAACAGAGTACACACACAACTGGAGAGTAAGCGAAGAAGAAAATCTCAACGACCAACAATCAATATTTTTCAACGTAGGTGGTTATCATCGCCTAGTACGCTAGTAGTTTGATTTAAGCAGATGGATCAGTCGACCAAATGGATTACTACAAACACAATTTTTGACTGAACATGGAGCGTTCTGAAACAACTTAGAGGTTAAAATTAAGAGAAGATGCAAAGTGTCTCTATTGCAAGGAGGACGACTCTGTGAAGCACACATTCTTTTATTGTCTGAGGTGGCAACTAAACAGGGAGGAGTAGGGTACAGAAACGTGACTGGACAGACAATTGAGTGTTTTACTGCAGTTAGCACTACGCTTCAGAAAAGGCGACAACCAGGTTGTGTAACTCAATCCTATTATAAAAGGAGCAAGAAATCCAGCCATTAGAGTTGCCGTAATAAGGCAGAAGGAGCATAATAGGCAGATAGTCAAGACAAATATTGAAGAATGTGTCTAAAAGCACCACTACGAACGAAGTAATGCCTGTGAGTAATGTGTGTGATGGGAGTTGCCTGGAGGTGAAGCGAGGGGTTTTTCAGTGGGTAAACTGTAGGAACAGGAGTCCTACACTGAGTGCGTAAAGCATTTTCCTCCTTCATGACAAAAAAAAAAGTCTACTTGCGCATTTATACAATTTTAACTAGATTTATCATTTTACACAGACATTTTTTAAACAAACTTAGTATACAGATAATGTTGCATAGGCGAGATACTGTATATGTAAAGTGGTGATTCAGCTGTTCAGGTCAAAACAATGAAATCAATGGATAAATTTTAAACAGCTTAATATGAAAGTAATAGTAACATAGTAAAAGTAGTTGTAATATAGGGCTAGGTTATTTAAAATGCTTTAAAACACATATAATATTCTTAACTTAAAAATGTACTATGATATTAGCCAAATATTTTTATTCACAAAATAATGATGATGTTGGTTAAATACATACTGTAGCCTAAGTCTACTATCTTTTCACAAAGACACTGCCTATATATTTTTACACATATTGACTTCATGTGAACTATTTCCGCATTGTGATGAAATTAAAATCAAATTAAAAAATTTACACTAGGCCTACTTCTAAAACATCTAGGCTATATATAAAATTGACCTGAACGGCAGAATAACCTTAAGGCCTAAGAATGCAATAGATAATAGGCTAAATATCATCAAGATTGCCTGAAACCAGAATTTTATAATGGATGAAGATTGACTTAGAACTTCTTAATACAGAAGTCGATTATTTAGGCTAAAAGTCACAATTCCGTTGTAAAATTTAAAATACGTCTCCATGCCATATGGCGGCAGAGATGCTAACCTGTACCGTAATAACAAAAATGCTCTAAAACGTAATTGTAGGCCTAATGTCTAATATGGTCATTTATTTTGAATTATATTAAATTGTTTGTTACGAAACTCACCTTACAATAAAAATACTCAAAAACACAAATTACATATATAGAAACTAAATACAATAAACCTCTGAAAAATACAGGTAAACATAAAAAAAAAGTTTAAATTATGCAAGACCTTCCACGTATATTAAGTTCAGAAATTTTAAATTGATATTACAATGTTGACAAATTTAAAAGTTTACAATTGATAGACCTACTAACATCTATAGGCTATATTGACTCACTGGAGAACTGTAGTAATACCATTACTTGATGAAATAAGCAGTGCTTCCAACCTATGCATTTTGCCACATTTTATGAAAGTTTGATCTTCAACATAAGTGTACGCTATATTTTTTATCCTAATGAACAACTACCGGAAATGGTGCCTATATAACTCTGTGGCGTAAATTTACTATTCGACCCTAGGCTGATATTTTTGCAGACAACGATGTTGTTTTACATTCTAATGTTGAATACAGGTAAACTTACTATGACCAAATACTATAGGTTAGAACCTTTAGGCTATTTTTTTTTATTTTCTTGCATTTCTGTTGCCATGTAGGTTAACCTAGGGTCGAATAGTAAATTTTGCGGCTAACTCTGTGTTTAGCTTTACACTATTATAATTTTTTTTTTTAAATTGTTGTTCAAGTAAAAATATTGCTTTTTCCTTTTTGTCTGCTTTCATAACACTGACAGTTTAGTGATACAAGTGTAGTAGAGCGTTTTTGTGAATATTTAACAGCTCAGCTGTAATAGATTAAGTAGTGTACACTAAAAATCTACATTTTAAAAGTGGACATTACGCTAACTTTTCACAAATATATTCAAACAATATATTTATCTTTATATATAAAACTAGCCTAAACTAACTTAACCTTTCCATCACCTAGTGTGCCCATTGATTGTTGTCATATAGGCCTAATAACTTTTACTAAAATATATATTATATAGGCCTAGGCTACCTATCCTTTTATTGGCATTGTTAAAATCATATCATCATTTCGTATTCATATTTGCAAGTTGGCCAATCACTAACGTCATGAAATTGATGTGATGTCCTTTTCTTCAATTCATTTTAAAATATTTCTTTTTACTACCGTATGTTTTTTTAGAACTTCCAAGCAATTTATTGCGTAAATTTACTATACGACCCTCAGTTGATATGTTTGCAGGTGACAACCTTTTTTTAAGGAAATAGTGTAGTGGTGCCAATCTACTCTACAAACACACTCTACTATATTCAGTGTTGAATTCAAGTAGGCCTAAACATACTGTGACTAAAGACTTTAAGTTAGAACTTGTATTTCTGTTGCATTTCAAAACAACTTGATAAATGTTACTAACTCATCTTATATATGTTTACAAAGTGGAAACATACTGTGATTATGGACTTAAGTTAATCATTAGGTTTTTTTTAATTTCATCGATTTAATGAATAGCCTACTACATTTGGGTCCTTTTTATACACATCGGATTGATTTTTAACGTATTGAATCGTGAACATCGATGTATATTGAATATCCAGGGTTTGTAGTTTGATATAAAATACACGATAAACATTAAATATTTATGTACTATTTTACAGAATTTTATAAAGTGAAAGTTGTGTGTTCCTGTTTTGGGCGCAAGTTTACTATTCAACCCTAGGCTAACCTATGAAAACAGAAATGCAAGAATAATTTTTTAAAACCCTAAACGATTATAACCTATAGTATTTAGTCACAGTATGTTTATCTGTATTCAACATTTAACAGTAGAATGTAAAACGTTGTTGTCTGCAAAATTATTAGGCTAGGGTCGAACTTACGCCCTGTTTTGTTATGTATTATACATAAATTGTATGAAGTGATGTTAATAGCGCAGACAAGCAATCGTGTTTATTTACGTTCGTATGGGCAGTTTGATAACATTTAAAAGATACATCTAATATTTCCTAAGTCAAATAAGTTGTAAATTGAGTTTAAAGTGTTTATTTTCTGTGTATATAGGCTAAGTTAATTAATTAGGCCTATGTAACATTTTGTTCAACATATTTTCTGTTTTAAATTATTGAAGACATTTCGAAATAGTAATGAAAATTATGTATTGAAACATTGTCTTATGTAGGCCTATGCGTCAGCTCCTTTGCTGCAATATGGCGTAGGGTCGTAATGTAAATTTCCGCCCAATTTATATTAGCTTATTTAATTAATGCTGTTCATTATTTCTGCAGTTTATGTTATGAGCCTAAATAATTACAGTACACCTACCCCTTTTATCTAACATACAATGCTGCTATGATCTCGATAGCAAGGCACATCCTGAAGTTTTTCATTATTTAATTTAGCATTGTCATATCAAAACTTTCAAATTAGGGTTGTGGAGTAGGCTATTCATTACACAAGACTAAGTTAATTCTATGTAAAAATAATGATAGGCCTAGCCCTAGTCCTAGTAGTACAATCAGAATAACTAATTTCAGACTCAGATGTTGTAAATTTCTACTCAATGAGAAACAATTCTCTTTGAAAAGAATAGTGACATAGAAGAATTTCATCTTAACTAACCTAAGAGTAGGTCTATATTCAATACTTTTGTTCAAGCCTAACCAATAAAAAATATTTAATATAGGCTAAATGGATGCAAAATGTTTACAAAAAATATATACTATCTACAACATTAAAGAACCTTACCTGAATTTTTGAAATAAGAGTAATATCCGGTAGTCCTTCTTCATAGTTGTCAATTTGCACATTAAAAAACACAACATAGGGGTTAGAGAATTCCTGTTTGGGAACCACTTCACTTAGGCGGACAGAAAACAAAGACCGAATTTTTTCAAAATATTCATGTAACAGAAACACATGCTTTCGTTTCACACGTATAAATGTATTACTATGTTTAAATTCATCCATGACTTGAGGAGGTTGACCTCCATCTCTGCGACTACATGGTGATTGCTTTTCAACCTAGAGATGAGACGAAATATTAGTAACCGATATTTTGTAACGGTTACTGGTCTCTCCTAAAAGTAACCGATACTCTAATGTCAAAATATCGGTTACAAATATCGGTCTCTGTCTCTGTCTCTGTCTCCGTCAAGTAACTGTATGTAACCGATACTTAAAATGATACATGATACCGATACTTAAAATGATACAAGTAACCGTATATTATGATAGATACTAATAATGAATATTTGAGTTGAATATGAATACAGAATGGCTCGGTCTCTGTCTCTGTCTAATACAAGTAACTGTATGTAACGATGTAACCCCAAGTTTAAAGCGATATTTAAAACGATACAAGTAACCGTTTGCTCATGCGCAGTGCATAATTTTAAGGTTGGGAGGGTTACAGTGTGAGATTCTTAAAATTGGTAAATATGCCAGACATTGATAGGCAGGAAGTTTTCCCTGGAATCTAACTGCAGACATCCTGTTTTATTTTCCCACAAATATAAAGTAAATATTGCTCCTCATGCAGCCTCCTATCCATTTCCTTAGTTGTAATATGAATTGTTTGATTTAGTAGTTTAGTGTTTAGTACGATTCTGTCTTTTGGAGAGTAACTTTGCTTAATTTATTACTGTTTCTTTCTTTGAGTTTATTAATAACAGTCAGTGAAATAATGTTAGTCTGAGTGTGTTTGTAATATTAGAACAGAGTGCTAGTAGTTGTGTTTTTATTATTTTGCTTGTGTTTCAAGAACATCTAAACTTAAAATTTATTGTTAAAAATTAAGAACTTGTTTTAAATATATCATTGTAAGGATTTCCATTTGTAAATATTTTTCTTTAGTTTATCTCATTTTTAATTGTTTTTTTATGTAACTTTTATTTCGTATTTTCTGTCATAAGTAGGCCTAAATTGCCATTGAAATTAAAGAGTTTATATTTTTACAAATATTCTATACTCAATTACTTCAATTACTTGTCCTAGACAACATCCACCGGCACTGCTGGCGAGTGACGTAATAATGCGGTTACGGTTACATTTACTGAGATATTTTGATGTACCCCTGAAAGTAACTGTGGTTACTTGTAACCGATATTTGTAACCGATATTTCTTTGTAACTGTAACGGAAGTAACGGTTACTTGAAAGTAACCGATAGTCCCATCTCTATTTCAACCACTTTATATTATAAACTCCCACCTGTTCATTTATCAGCCATATTGAATGTTATGACGTTAAAGAGCTTAGGTAAACTCGGAGATGGTAAACTCACAAGATTGAGACGCAGTGTAGCCAACTGAAAGCTAAATAAACTATATAATATAATTATGTAGAGGTGATGATAGTAGTTTCGATTTTACAATAATATATTCCGTAGCGAAATACACTGATGGTCAATCATGTTTTATGTTATTGAAATTGTCATTAATATCCTATTACTTAAATAATTTTTACTTTCTCACTATACTATAGTATAGAGAAAGTATAGTGATCGCAAAAAAAATCGATGTTGAGATTTTTGTGGAAATATCCGTTTTGGGACCCCCTGAGTCCAAAAAAGTGGTTTTTACAAAATGTCTGTCTGTATGTATGTCTGTATGTAGACAAAGCTAGAGAGAAAACTATTCGATCGATTTCAACCAAATTTGCACCAGACATGTCCAGTACGATTGTATAGATGCACGAAAAGGGTTTTGAACAATTTTGAAAAACAACCCCCTTTTTGGCCAAAAAACCCCCAAAAAATCAGTTAATATTTTTTTATAAAAAAACGGCTCTAACGATTTTGATAAAATTTAGCTTATTTGTAGCCTTTAATGTGCCCTACCATATACAAAAACCCGCATCTTTCTAAAAATTCTCGTTTAGCTAATAATAATAATCGATTTTTGGGGGTTTTTTGGCCATAAAGGGGGTTGTTTTTCAAAATTTTTCAAAACCTTTTTGCGTGCATCTATAAAGACCTAATTGACGTGTTTGGTGCAAATTTGTTCGAAATCGATCGAATAGTTTTCTCTCTAGCTAATAATAATAATATTTATTAGTTAATCGCCTACTTTAATAAAAGTATACAAAGCTAGAGAGAAAACTATTCGATCGATTTCAACCAAATTTGCACCAGACATGTCCAGTACGCCTGTACTGTTTTTTTATTAAAAAACGGCTCTAACGATTTTGATAAAATTTGGCTTATTTGTAGCCTTTAATGTGCCCTACCATATACAGAAACCCGCATCTTTCTAAAAATTCTCGTTTAGCTAATAATAATAATAATAATAATAATAACTGTTTTTGGGGGTTTTTTGGCCATAAAGCGGGTTGTTTAAAAAAAAATTTCAAAACCATTTTACATGCATCTATGAAGACCTAATTGACGTGTTTGGTGCAATTTTTTTCGAAATCGATCGAATAGTTTTCTCTCTAGATAATAATAATAATAATATTTATTAGTTAATCTCGAACTTTAATAAAAAAACTCTCCTACCCCACCCTACAAGTCACAGTGAATCTGTTTAGTAATTTAAATGTATTTGTGAGAAAGTATGTGCCAGTTCCTGGTACCGTTTATTTTACAGAATATAGCCACAAGGAGAGTATATCAACTAAATTTTGATGACGATTGATTTCTAAAAGTAAGCTGCATATTATAGAATGTGTAATTATAAAGGCGCTAATCTCATTAAGATAGTTATTTTAGGATGTTAGTAAATAAACTTCTACATAATAAAGATCAAATCAATACATTTAATCAGTTAACATATTGTAAAAAATCAGCTCATTTAAGTACTAATTGCATAGCTTTCATAGGAAAAACTCGTAGAAGCTAAAAAAGAAGCATCTGCTACGTAGTCGGTTTGTTACTTTTCCTACAGCTACTTAATAAAGTCCGTTTTTGCACACTCACAGCAGTGTGCAAACTTAACTACATGTGTACAGCGTCAAGTAATTATACCTCTTTGTTTTATTTTACCACACAGCTAAACAGCTGGCATGCGGTAAAGTAATAGTAATACATTTCGCGTGCCAACTGTTTACTTTGCGAATTGCGACAAACTCAACTTAGCATCTTGGATACACAAATATAACTATTACTCTGACTAGGTAACAAAAAAAATTAACGATCTTGATGAATGTATGGATTGTATTAGATAAGTACTTTAATTATGTTTTCCTATTGCTACATTAAGCCCATGTTATACGGGCAGCAAAAACGCGGTGTATAAAACGCTGACGCTGGACATAAAAAACGGAAATGTTATACGAGCGTCAATAACGTCGCGTCGTCGAAGCTACGTTCGGTGGGTGGAGCTGTTATACGAGCAGAAAAAACACCGCGTCAGGAACCGAGTGAGCCCGAAGGTCGCCGAACGCACCCGGAATAGCGGGTCAGTTCCACTTGTCAATAGTTGCAGTCTGCTCCAGTGCCAAAAATGGATGCAGTGCGAATAGGTTGTATCGGTTTTCACCATTTACTTGAAACATACCTTGCTGGTACCCAAAGGGAAGAGAGGCGTTGGGTACACACCTTGTGTTAAGTAGCCGATTGTCTACTGGGACATTTCACACCACGTTCGCGTTACACAGGCAGTATGAAGACAAGTTCTTCAACTACTACAGAATGTCTGTTTCTTCATTTGATGAGCAGGAAGCAGATCTGCCGCGCGCGACAAAGCTGCCCGTATAACACTAACTCGCGTCATTGCTGCCTGTTTACCGGTCCGGACGCGTAAAAATCACTGTCGCTGAGTTTACAGGGCTCGACGCGACGGCTAAAACGCTCGTATAAGTTGCACACAGGCAAGTCCATTACCCGGTATGCTTGGCGTCTACGCGACGTAAAATACGCCGCGTTTTTGCTGCCCGTATAACATGGGCCTTACAATATGCGTTTTTTCACACTCACAGCAGTTCGCAACTAAACTACATGTCGCTCAGTGTAGCCGTGTGGTAAAACAAGTTTGAACTCTAGAGTGTAAAGTAAACAGCTGATGTCATAGACGTAACCAGGACGACCATATGGAGGGGGTTACAACGACCGGGGGGGGGGGGGGGGGAGTTTTTTAAAAATTAAGATTTAAAATAACACTTTTAGGCTTCCCAAAAATACATATAGGATTGTATACTTTCCACTTCTAATAACTGTGATTCTGGCCATTTTAGAATAATTTAGAATAGCAACCATGACTTATCCCCCGCCAAATCTTTCCGTGAGCTGCCTCTTACCCCATAGGCCTTGAACACACACGGCGTTTTTTTGTCGGCTGCGGATAATCATAAAATTTAAAATGAGCACGCGGTAAAATTTCCGATGCCGTCTAAAATTCTTATTTTGATTCATTAAACTCTAGTTCATTAATCACAAAGTGAGTTATGTAATATATTGTTTCTTTTAATGTTTTATTGATATGAAAAGAGAGCAACTCTCGCTTTATTGTTATTCCGTTGCCGATTGAAAAGAAAGCAAAAAAATATACATATTTGGGTTCATCCAATCAATAAATAAAAGAAGAAAAGATTTTTGAGCATTCTATACTGTGTTTCCTGATTTGAGGAACTAGAAGAAACATGTAAGATCTCCAACTTCCCAAAGTATAAAATAATATATAATAGGACCATAAGTCAATTTTAGAAAGAGAGCATTTTTATTTTTGAATTTAACTTAAATTATATTACAAATGTTTTTTAGAAAGAGAGCTTAATAATTAGAAGCATTTTAAAGTAAAGGAAATAAAAATAAAAGGGCAGACAATTTTAAAGTACATTTCAGTAGAATAAAAAATAAAAGGCAGACAATTTTTTAAATCAATTATTTTAAATTTAAAAGTAGGGTTTAAGAAGATAGACAGTCCATGTACTAACGCCAAGACGTGGAAATCATACGAGTTTCAAGACGCAGTTAGAAAAACAACGTCCAAAAGTCTAGACGAGATAAGCGAACACCTGCAAGCCAATTCCTGGAGAAACGGCCTACGTGCGTTCACACGCAAGATCCACAGAAAGAACGCGTAGTTAGCATCCCAAAGACTGACGCAACTTTGAACATCTATAGGATCAGACGTTTCTGAGGGGTGGAGAGGGAAGAGACGCCGGCCGAATGTAGCGGGTGAGAAGGACGCTGAAGTCACTCGTCAACTAGAATCCAAGAGGTGAAGATGCTTGGAAGTGTTGCGCGCTGTGCATTGTTAAAAAGTTTAATCATGTAACATTTACTATTTTTCACTTATCAACAGGAAGTCAAGCAGTGAACGTCGCTAGAAGTGTTGCGCGTTATACGTTATGCATTTAACAGTTTAATCATGTAACATTTATTATTTTTAAACTACAAGTACAAAGTAGTATCTCATCGTCAAATGGTGTATAGTGCGATCGCTAAGTTAATGTGACAGTAAATCGGACACGACAATGAACTAGACTATAGGAGTTTTTGCGCGTGCGAGTGGGGTTTTCTTTTTTAAAATTAATTAAGTTTGTGGTCTGCTTTTCGTAAGTACAGTGCACTTAAATTATTTTTTTTTATAAATCACCAGCTCTCTTTAAATTTATAATCTATAATTTATATGTATTTGAATTTATTTTTCTTTGTCGTATATTTTATGATATTAATAAATGTCAAAGGTAATTTCTAAATCGTCTACTTTGTTTGGCCTAATCTGATCCTTTCACCATCATATCAATCAGGTCATTGAATTCACTACCCGAGATAAAATAAAACTAAAAGTAGAGTCTTGCAATCCAACTGCATTAAATCAAAATCAAGTTAATATTTCTTTTATTTATTTTTTGTAAGCTGAGCATCTTACAAAATGGCGCCCAACGTGGGGCTGAAAAGCAAAAGAAGCTATATTTTATTTTTGTAACGCATATCGTTACAAAATGGCGTCCAACTACAGGGCCTGAATGATAAGGTGAGGGGATTTCGTGAAGGTAAAGCAACGTAGATCATTTGGTTTAAGACAGGAAATATTGCAATAAAACAAAGAAATGGCAAGTAATTCAGGGGACAGTGGGTTTGACTATGAAGTAGTAAACGCCAATTCTACAGAGTTGGATGGAGTGGCACAAGATAAGTTAGGCCTAGGGGTGGTAATTAGCCTAGAAAGTACACTAGACGGTAACAAATCTTTAGAGGTAGAGACAATTCAAGATAAAATTAAATCAGATAAACTAGATGTAGGCCTAATGTTACAAATTTTAGTGCAGAAAATTGATGAACAAAAAGAAAATAGCTTACAACTAGCCAAAGAAATAAAAGATACACTAAATGAAAATTACTTACAATTAAGTAAAAAAATCGACTCTTTAATTGAAAATAACTTGCAGTTAAATAAAAAAATTGACACTCAAGTAAATAAAGAAAGTAATCAAATTGAAAATAACACAGTTAGTCTGGTTAGTGAGATAAATGGTAAATTATTAGCTAATGATATGGTGGTTGACACAGATATCCAAGTTGAACAAAATAGTAAAATGGAAGCAGAAATTGTGAATAGGCCTAATTATAATAGTAAAGTAGTAGAGGTTATGTTAGAAGAAAACATTGGGGAAGTAGGTTTGAAAAATGTAAAAGTAGGAAACAAATTTAAGAAAGTGAAAGTAAATAGACCTAGGTATAGTTTCAAAGTGAATTTAGAAGAATTGTTTGATTTGTATATTAGTGAAAGTATTGAGAATAATGTAGAGAAAATTTTGGAAATATTAAGGAAGAGTGATAAACAAAAGAAATCAAAATGGGATTATAGGTTTGGCTATAGGAAAGTAAACTTCTACGGAAGGGTAAACAAAAGAAGTAAGCGTAGGTTAGGCCTACATGTTTTGAAGATGCCGGAGAGGAAACGTAAGAAAGATTACGGACAAGAAAGTTTTGTCTAGAATACTGAAGAAATGTAATAAAAAGGCTTAAGAAAAATACGCGTAAGAAGGTTGAATTAAGGTAGTGGTGTTATTGTACAGTTTGGATAAAATTAATTGTTTCTAGAGGGTGGCGCTAAGTAAATTTTGGACAGATAGCGTAGGAATAAATAAGTTGTTTTTTAGTGATAGTTGATAAATATGGTAAGGAAGTTTGACTTAAAGAATACTAAAGTGAATTTTGAATAAATAGGTTGTTTCTAAAAAATAATAAATGGTATAATGAAGGCAATTTTAAATAAAAGTTAATAAGGAAATATAACTTATAAATGGAGTTTAAAAAGTTTAGAATCTTAAATAACATATTTGAGTGGGGGTAGAGATGTTTTTGAAAGCAAATTAAGTTTTAAAGGTAATAAGTAATTTGAGGTTTTATCCAAAAATGGATTATTGAATAAATAGTGTAAAGCTAAAAAAGGAGTCTGCGTCAAGTCATTAAACAAGGAATTTAAGCAAAATAGATCTTAGAAGAATTAATTGGAGGTTATGTCTGCGACTAAAAGTGTCGTTGTTTGAGGAATAGTTAGAGGTTACGTCTGCGAGTTTAGAAGCGAATGCTTCGCCTAGGAAGTTCTCCTATGGTTATGGTATCTACGTGTTTTTGAAGAAAAAGTCTTCGTATAGGAAGTTCTCCTAGTTATGTTTCTGCGAGTTTTTAATGGTGAATCATCGTTTGTTTATGAAGAAGTTTGAAGTTAATTTTGAGGTTAGATAATTTTGCTGAAAGGAAATGAAGATTTGAAGAATAGTAATGTTAGTTTGAAGACAAATAAAATCGACAAGGACTCTAAAGTTGGTGTATACTGGAATTTAAAGATGAAAAGTTAAAATAAATGTTATTTAAGAAAGAAAATGAATTAAAGGAAGTTTTTAATAGATATTGGTTAGTTTAAAGAGGTGTTAGTGAAATTTTGAAGTATAGGCTAGGCCTAATAAAGTTGAAATTGCCTGAAAATACAGATTTAAGAAATTTAAAAGAATGAAACAAGTTTATTGATTTAATTTAAAGAAGATTAGTTTATTTTTTATAAAGTAAATATTTTGAAAATACATAATTGATAATTTTGTGACTTATAAGTTAATTTGAGTTGAGGTTAAATATAGATGTATTTTAATTATAATAAGTTAATTGAGTGAAAGAAGTTTCATGTAACCAACAAGAAGAGCAAAATTAGAACACAAAGTCAGGAAGGTCATATGGTTAACATATTACCAACAAATCCATTAGAATTAGTAGCTGTAGATTTATTTGGTGAGCTACCTGTTGGGAAAGGTGGAGTGAAATACATTTTTGTAGTTCTGGATGTTTTTACTAAATACATAAAGCTATATCCTGTGAAGAGAGCAATTTCAAAAGTTCTTGCTGACAAAATTGTTAAAAATTATCAAGAGGAAATTGGTAGGCCTAAAGTAGTTCTTAGTGATCATGGAAGTCAGTTTCAATCTAACATCTGGTATGAAACACTTGGCTGGTCAGGCATACATATTCGTCATACATCTGTGTACCATCCACAAAGTAATCCTAGTGAAAGATGTATGCGTGAATTAGGAAAAATGTTTAGAATATATGTACACGAACAGCATAAGAGGTGGCCAGAATATGTAGGCTATATAGAAAAATGTATAAACCATTCCATACATGATTCTACCAATTTCACTCCTTATGAGTTAATGTTTAGAAAAGAATGTCCAAGAATATACAAAGAGTTAGTTAGCTTTCCAGTTCAAACACAAATAAATTTTGAAAATAAAATAGTAATTGCAAAAAGGAATCTTAAACTGAAAGCAGACCAAAGGAAGAGATATCATGATAAAAATATTAAACCAGTACAATATCAAGTAGGAGAGTTAGTCTTAATAAAAAATCATTATCTGTCATCTTGCTTAAAGCAGGAAATTAAGAAATTTTTTCT
>JAGFPH010001607.1:0-28755 GCA_018207615.1 Philaenus spumarius | reverse complement strand
CTTTTAATTGTACATATTCATTGTCACCCACACCACCCTACCATGATCCAAGTGCCTCCGTCTTAATCAATTGTCATTCCCATGAAAATATCAGAGTATACTATAATCGGTTTGTATTTGCTTCACCATGGGGGTTGGTGAGCCTCTAGTATACACATCAAATTGTTTTCATGAATAGGGTTGAAACAAACCAAAATTGTATTCCTTTTAATTGTAGGCCTACATATAAATGATAATAAGTTTTTGTAAGAGATTAAGTCACCCCCCTTCCCCCCAACCAATACCAAAGCCATTTTATGATACTACATTATTAAAAAAAAAATGTTAGTAATTAACCAATGTTATTAAATAATGTTAAATTGTGAGGGAGTGAAATCTGCTTTTTCACTAGTTTAATAATACCACATAAATGATTACCATTTTGGTTAAGAGTGTTCTAAGAAATTGTATTTATGTCAAAATTATTATCTTAACAGGACCTTTACAGTGATGTATCACATGACTATTGATCCCAAAATTTTTAGTTACCCCTACGCCAACCCCTTTTGACCAAAATTTAACAATATTACGTTTCTTAACCCTCAAAGTGGCAAAATGCTATAAACGGGCTTTTCAATTTTAGCTTTAACGATGCCACTTCTAGGGTTAAGCAGCCCCTCACTGCAACGAATATTGCAGCAAACCGCATTTAGCTATCTTAACAAATAACCAAGATAAAGGGGGTGCAAGTTATTTTACAGCCAATCTGTATATGATGGACATGTTGAATCTCTGAAATAGATGATAAATATTGTATTATGTATTTACTTACATCGTAAATTTAAAAATAACTAGGGGCCTGCGTTTATCCGAATTTTCTGGTAGTGAGGAATTCAGTACCCGATAAATTCGGTACTGTTAGGCCTACGAGTTTTGTAACAGATAGTGATTATGAGAGAAATACCAATACAAATCGAACAGAAAATAAATCCAAATCAGCAGTCAGTACTTTTACTAGTAGAAAACATATTTCAAGAATTTAATTTGGTTGGGGTGATTACGTTTTTAGTAACCTAATAACTTAAGTAACAATATAATATTTCTGAATTCTGAGATAAGTGCTAAATTCAGAGGGAAAAGTTGAATTTTCTAAATATAATATAATATAATCACTTTCATCGAGTTTTCGTTTACTACCCGACCAAACCCGGGTGAAAAATTTCACTACCCGACCAAACCCAGGTAAAAAAATTTGACGACCTGACCCAAGTAAAAAATTTACTACCCGACCCGAACTAAAGAATCACTACCTGCAGACCTCTAAAAATAACCTGTCCAAAATTAAACTATACAGATAACAAAACAAAATGAAAATAAATTTAAAAAAATATATGTAATTAAATGCAGACAGTAATAAGAAAAAAAATTATGTAAAAAAGTTGTACTTGCGCAAAATTTTGACATATGTTCTCACGATTAAACTGAACACTGTTTTTATTCTTTTTACTAACTTCACTTCATTTATCTCCAAATTGCATATTTTTTTAAAGAAAATTGTGTGATCACTAGGTGGTTTGTTCTCCAGAGTATGATGCAATATCTATTGAGGTCTAGCCTGCGTAAATTGGGTGTAGACTCCCTTGAATTAACAACTAAATATAGTATATTTATAATAAATAATAATTAAAGACCTTGTTTCCGTCTTGCATCTTTTATTGGGTAGTACAATACTATGCGCGTTTCAGGAACACGTTCCCATCTTCAGGTAATTATAAAATATTATTCACATGTGAGCACGTCATAAGAAAACACAAACACACAATTAAATTGTCTTTTGGTTTTATGTGCTTTAAAAATTTGGTTCTATATTTTAAATCAAGCATAATGCTTTTATCTCATTTAAGCATTTTAATTTTCATGTTTACTACTGTATAAACAACTGCTGTTTGGTTGAAATTATTGTTTATACATATTTATTTATTTCAACCCACTTGGATTTAGATGTTAGGCGAATATGATAGTAAAAATATGTAACAACATTAAGTATAAACTTTAAACCCAAGAAGGAGTGTTACAATTTTAAAATGAATTGTATCAACTGTTGCTTAGAAAATTATAAATTACCCTTGCCTTGTCAGCATGTTGACATTGCACTGTTTTTGTCTTAAGCTCAAAGCACAAAGTTAGAATAGCTGTAGTACAGTTGTTTTTTTTTTAGGTGATTAATCAAAAGTGTTAATTGGCTGTTAAAATGTAAATAGTCGTAAGACAAATGTATGTATATCTTAAAAAATTAATAGTTTTTTGTGTACTGCAGCAACAAATTCATATGTGAGTACTTTTGGAGAATATAGTACACTAGTGGTCATACCATAATATACAAAGTAGGAACTTTATAAAATTTATTTCTTAGAAATAATGAACATGGTAAATTAAATAGCATAGCGTTACTACTAAATTAAGTTTTTTTAGTGCAAATAATTGTAAAAACCTTCCCAGTTTTGTAATACTCAAAAATCTATTTTTGAACATAACTTCATTATTAAAGGAATGCTTTTTCTCGTTTCTTAAAGCAGTTTAAGATATATAGCAGCAGCTTTTGATAAAAAAATTTCACTTTAATCGGTTTAGTGGTTGGGATATGGTCCATAATATTATGATGTAAATTTTGTTGAAATACAAAAAAACGATACTGTAATTTAACTTAGGGTGCCGTATTTATTTATCCATTATTTAAGAACATGAATTTTGCAGGACCATCTATTTGGGTTAAATGCAACCATAATATCAATTTACTAAAATTTCATATTCTAAAAACCATATTTTCTTTTCGCTGTTTAATTGATACAACTTCATAGTAAATATTAAATCATAGTAATGACTTTGATAATGATTCTTTTTTAGTCCGAGTGTCTTTACCTAATTCTTTCCAATATTGTGTTATTCAAATAAAATACCTTTATCTTTATTATTATTTCAATTTCTTTCAGCGTGCAGTGACTTTAAAATCTGAAATTCCAAAGTTACTAACAGGACGATGCCAATATACTTTACCATCCATATTACAGCTAATACAGTTAAATGTATTTCCTCCAGTTCCCAGCAAATGGGCTGAACATGAAACAAACAAGCTACGCAGTGAATTGTCTGTAAGTATACTAAGAATATGAAATATGTTTCATGTAGACTATTTTTAGTGTACAATGGAATTACTATGTAGATGTTCCCTCAGTTTGACTCGGTACCACCAGCCAAAAGTTTTACAAAAACGATATTAATAAGAACAACACATTAAAACGTCATATATTCAATTTACCAAACTATCCATCTAACATATAACTATAACCAATAGTAATAGGAGGTGATAGCTTCCAAATATAATATTACACAGGAATATAAAATATATTTTTCGTAATATTTCACAAAATTTTGGGTCCAATACAGTTTTTCTAAAGTGTGTATTAAGTATTAATGTTTTTTTCTTCAAAAATTTAGCTGAAATTTACTACTTTTGGAAATGAAGAATGGAATACTTTTTTAGCAATATTTTCAGGAATATCTTGAAAATTACATATCACAAATAGATTTATATTATGAAATAAGGTTCTTCGGTATACAAAACTTTTCTCCTCAAAATTCATAATCAAATATTTGTTTAGTATGATTATGGTAATACTTGCAGGCTAATATGGTTTGAAACTATTTCATTGTGATTCCTATATCGGTTGTGAAAATTGATTGTTACAGGCAGACCAGTGATCGTATAAGATGCAGACTATAAAAATATATACTTAAAAATGTGGAGAAACCTAAAATTTATACAGGGTGAATCAGACCAACCATACGCAATGTATTGCGATTTGAACCAAAAAACTCAAAACTCCAGTTAGTAATGCTAGTCGTGAACCACATCATTGAAAAGGTCGTAAAAAAACAAACATTTTTTGTATTGACTTTATCTCTTAACCGTTTAAAAAAAATGGAGCCTCGGAAACTTATTTTGCGCACGGGTGGTCTGATTCACCCGGTAAAAATAAATTATATGCATTTAGTTTTACAATATTTATATAAAATAATAATTTTATTGTAATCATTTAAGATAGTACTAAGATCTAAGGGATCTTCAAGAAGTTTTTGTTTTATTTATTTTGTCCTGGTTATACTATGAAATTTTTTATTTTAATTTCCATTAAGCTAGCTATTTCTAATATAAATATTTATTGAATTAATTTTTCTAATCTTTTGTATAGGAAATACTGGGCAATAATGGTGTGATGCTGTTCCCAAGTCATCCTACGCCAGCTCACTATCATTACACACCCTTCTTCCGACCTTACAACTTTGCTTATTGGGCTATTCTCAACACACTGCATCTCCCTGCAACTCAAGTACCTCTTGGATTGTCTGAGAAAGGATTGCCTATTGGAATACAGGTAATTAGGCTTACATAACCCAACAATAGCTTATCTTATATTCTTCGAATATTATGTCATTTACTATCATTGTTAATGTAAAATTCTGTTAACAAAAATACAAGATGTTAACAAATTTAGTTATAGGTTTTGTTAATCTTAAAAAGGGATACCTCACCTATTACTCTATTGTAGGGATGAATAAAATTTTTATAAGATTTACGAAAAATCACTAATAATTTGTTTGCAAGATTTGCAGTTGCAAAAAATAAAAATATTTATGTATATTGAAAAAGATTTTATTTATCTGTACACCCCTCAGGAGGCAGGTTCACTGACTAAAGGTACTTAACCCTTCAACGCGGGATTTTTATAGTGTGACCGACCCCTCATGCGTAGTTTTTTTTTGCAAGTCAGGCCCTAATTTTGCAATACTTTGCTAAAAATTTCATTACACTGGTTCTGTACATCCTAGCAACATTATTTTTTTCTAAATTGTTAAGAAATGAATAAACACACAAAACTAAATTTTTCCAATAATATATATATTTTTTTAATACTGTCAAAATTTTAGTTTGTTATGGTTTTTCAAGGGCTACCAAACCAAGCTGAAGTTCAACAAGTATTACGGAAAAAAAGCATTGGGGTGGTATTCATGACTGTGTGTTTATTGTAGTGTACTTATTTCTGAACAATTTAGTCATCCTGTTCATAGGACATATTTAGAAACATTGAGAGTACAGTAGAGTGTCGAAAATCCGAACTAATTGGGACCAAGGGGGGTTCGGATTATCAATTTGTTCGGATTTTTGAAAATAACCAAGAAAATGCCATTTAGGCTAAAATATAATATATATGCCCTTTAATCGATTAAAGTGGTTAAACAGTATAAGCAGTAATGTAATTACAATACAGTATGTAAGAATACTTACATATTATGATTTAGAAGAACCTGCACGTACACAGTAGGGCCAACATGATTACACTTGTAACTCTCAATTTCGGTACAGTACATAATTAAAGGTTCACTTGTACATTATAGTTAATACAAAAAAAAAAAAGATACTGTATAGTACACTACTGTATGTACGACACTCTGGTATTACACAAAGAGAAATGAATGAACTTTCTGTATGTTTACTCCTAGCGCTGAAGCAGCTTATTAGTGTGACAGTGAAAATACTGACAGCCTGTCTGCTGTGAGGGCGTGTGAGAGCAGGTATCAAGAAGTGTTTAAAAAGAGATAATAATGTCAAACTGTGATGAAGATTTTTGTGAAATTTTTAACGACGCAATAATTGGAATTTACGAAAACAAAAACAAAATTTTTGCAGGGGCTGCCTTGGAATGCGTTTGGATTTTTGACGTTTCGGATTATTGATGTTCGGATTATCGACGCTCTACTGTAATTGAAATTGTAGCAATATAGTGCAAAAATAGGACACGGTACATTTTTCGCTACAAATTGCAATAATTTTATTTACTCTGGCTCTATATATCCTAGCAACATAATTCTTTTACTAACGTTTTTAGAATGAAGTACACTACAATAAACACACAAAATATAATATTTGAATTATTTTTTTGTTTTTTATATACACTTCAGAATATAAGTATTGGATGAAAGTAAAATACGAAACTCAAATTCAGTAAAGTATGAAAAAAACAAAAATTAATTGGATAATTATGTATGTTAGTGCGTTCAACTGTTCATTGTAGCGTACTTATTAAGTTGATAGCATGTACACAACCAGAGTAATAAAATAATACTTTATCAATAGTTTGCATAAATAGGGTGCGATAGTTTTTTCAAGTCACGTCATATTTTTGCAACAAATTGCTAAACGTTTTATTACTTTGGTTGTGTATGGTGTATCAACATAATTATTTTACTAATAATTAGTAGTTCTACAAATAACACACACAAAAATAATATTCCAATAGAACATTTGTTTTACATACATGTAAAAAAAAAAAAACACTAATAAAACTAATATAAAATAATCATAACACGATTTCAGAACGTATTCAATAAAACACACTATAAGTGATCAAATGTAAACAAAGATGTAGTAAACAAAATGCCAACAACATCGCAAACTTGTCTGGTAAAACAGCTGTTGCACCAAAGGCAACAGAAGTATCGTATATTGTTTTTTTTTGGTGTTTCAATCAGCAATCTTGTCTACATCATGCTGCAATATCAATCGCTTCGAGATAGTTTTGAGCTTTGCTGCTAGATAGAACGTTCCTGAGCTTACGCTATACATCAACATGCGCCGATGGGAAGGAAATACCGGCATAGCACGTACGGCAAAAGACGTTAAACGTTTAAGCAGATGTTTGATTGGGCTAACAAGACAATAACAAGCCAATCGATCACTGTTAGAACCTTTACAAGTTGTATTATTAACAAGCAACAAAATTTAAAGGTAAATAAATAATTATAATCTAAAAAATTTTATTCAAATCCATACACTAAAACATGGATTAATTGAAGAAAGAACATTTTCTTATCTATATATATAAAATCCAAATACCACTCACTGAATCACTCATCACGAAATTTGGTATGTAGCTTCCTCTAGGAAGCTCCTTTATTCGTAGGTGCTCGCTAAGGAAGGTTTTCAAAAAATTCAAAATTTTAGGGGAGGTTTGGGGAGGTCAAAGTTCATAAAAATTCCCATAAGAAATACATAGTATAATATATTTATTGATATATTTTTTTTGGTTAATATACATTTAACTTTGATTTGTCTATCCGTGCAAAGCTGAATCGGCCCAGCTAGTATATAATATATACTAGGCCTGTGCGAGTACTCTAACGCCAAGCTTTTTAGTATTCGGCTCGGCTCAAAAATAAAACAAGCTCAAAAAATTTGAGCTGAGCTTTTTACTTTTGATAGTAATAAATACCATAAATAAAGTTAATGACAATGGCACCAACTACTTAAGAAACGTGTATTTATTTATTTTCCTTAACTAACGTTCCCATCCTGCCATATTTCATCGTCTACTGAAGAGCTAAAAATAAATACTGCACTGTATGAAGACGACGCACGAAGCAGTAAAGGACAAAGGCTGTTGCCTGTTACCGCGGTAATAGGTGACAACAGAATCTATTAGTTTCGTCATTTAGTGCTTTACGAAGACTGTAGTTATTAATCTGCCAAAAAGTGATAACATGAAAAAATTATAGAGTGAAAAAGTAATACCAAAATAATAAAAATAATATCGAAAAGTAACAAAGAACAACATTGTGATATGAAAGCCGGTAACAGTTACGTTCTCGTTACCAAAAGTACCGAAAAGTAGCGGTGATTTATCGTTGTCTATGTATTCGTCAAAAATAGGTTTTGTTGTCTTTCGTATTTTTGCCACCATGGCCAACAAAATTACCCCGCCCTGCCCACAAGCGAATCAAATGTTAATTATTCCACTTTTATGAACGTAGGGCATTTTTATCGGTATATTATTTTCTGCACGATACTTCATCCTCTAAATAGTATAAAAATATTGAATCTTATTTTCTCTATTAACGTCGACTGAAACCAGAGTCAGCATTTTTTAAATATTTTATTTACTCGAGATTTAGTTTTCTTTCAACGTGATCAAATCAAGGCCTGTTTAACTTCGGTTATTATTTCGTGCGTGTTACATGTATGTGTTTCCCACGTTAACATTGTCTTTCCTTACCGACAATTCTTTTATTAATCTCTTTATCAATTGTGTGTCCCTCTTTTATTTATACACGAATTACTTTATTATAAATTTATTTTAGTTACAGCCTTTAATTAATTTGTCCTTTTCACACTAAAATCCCTATTTGTCATTTAAGATATACTCTTTATTAAAATTGAAGATATTGATTACATGTTCCGTTTTTGTTGAACTGAATTATTGCAAAAATGTTGTCAGGCTACTAGTATGCCGTTCATGGCACTTTATCAACTCAAAACTTTATACTTCTGTAAACAATCTTTTTAATCATGGAATTAGTATAGATTCAGGAAGAGTGATGTAAACAATAACTAATGAGCTTGACTTGTGAGAAAATAACTTAGATAAAATAAAACCTGAACACAAAATCTCATAATAAATACGTTTATTAACCTCAAACGCGTTTCAACGACAATGTCGCCATCCTCAGTTATAGTTTGGTTACTGTAGCCCGTGCATCACTGAGGATGGCGACATTGTCGTTGAAACGCATTTGAGGTTAGTAAACATATTTATTGTGAGATTTTGTGTTCAGGTTTTATTTTATCTAAAAAATTACTAAGAGTTATTACAGAATATGGGAGAAAATGTTAGCAAACTTGTTGCTATAGTAACAAGTCAACAAAAAGATATTTTTGTACTACCTATTCTGTAAAATTGTATGAACTAGTACGAAAATGAAAAACAGCTGTTGTATAGCTACAACAAAACGTTCTAGTCTGTAACATTTTACGGATAGTATACAAATGACAAACAGCTGTGTTAGGTAAATTAGCTTTAACAAAACATTATGCTCAGTAAATAAAACAAATAGGTTATGTCAACGTTTGTCTTATAGAATGTTTTAGTGTTTGTCTTATTATTGTTTTAATCTAAATTTATTTATTTCTCTGTTGTTGACAAATATACAATTTGCATAGCAGGCATCACAGCCGTCATTCTTATCACAATACAATAAATCTTAATCTTCTAACATAATAAATAGACTAGTCAACATAAGAAAATGTATTACCCAACCCTAAAAAAATTGCTACAAATGGTTTTTTACCGTTAATTAAATCTAACCTGTATATTACAAAACATAGTAAAAGTCTAGGAAAATCGGAATCCCGGAAGTAGGTAATTTTCAAGATGGCGCCTAAAATTGCCGGAAAGTACTGATTTTAAAAGTTTTTCTGGTATAAAAGGCACATTTCTTGCCAGATTGTTTTAAAATTTGGTTTAAATGTTTTTTTTTAGAGTACTTACGTCAAAAAAGGTCAAGATAAGGTAGAAAAAAATATATAATAGGGTTAAACACAAGCTAACTTTCTCATTCTTAAGAATTTTGTTAGAAACAATGTTTGTTGGAAAAGGCAACCACCAAAAGGTTGCTGGCATCGGTCAGTCAATTATTCAGGCAGTTCACCCTCGAACGCTAGTTGCACCTTTGCAATTATCACTTTCTGTACAAATGCATCATTTATTTAAATCCAGATTTCTTATAGACACTTTAAATAAGATGGGGTTCTGCTCGTTGTATAGTGAAGTGCAAAGATTTGGAAAAAATGCCTTTAATGTTGTTGCCCCAAACATGCTTGGGAATAGCACTGAAATAAAAGATACGGCTTTGTTATTAGCAGCAGACAATGTTGACCACAACATTTTAACTCTAAACGAAAAGGAACGGTTCATGGAATGGAAATTGTAGCTGCCTTACACCAGGACAGAAGTCAGTCTATAATATACCTAGGTGTCAATCAGCTGAGTTGAATTTTGCTGAATTATTGAAAGTGCTGATATTTGTTTACTCTTCAGAAAACAATAGGACTATTCACCAAAACATAAAGTTTATAGGCTCCCAATTTTCCCTGAATGTAACAAGAAGATTGAGATTTTGTGGGAACTGTCGTTTAAGTTCAAATTGGCTCTCCTTGGATGGCATGGTTTGATGCACACTATTTATAAAGGAAATGAACACTCAGGAAAATCGTCTGTCAGGTATTTACCAGTGATAGATATGTACTCTGGAGACAAATCATGTAGGCCTATTCTTTTCACATTGAAATTCCTATGTGACCTGTCATTCAAATATCACCTTGAACCAGTGATCACTTTTGATCTGCCCTTATATTGGAAAGCAGTAGAGATAATTGCCAATTCATCTCAAAACAGTGAATTGAAATCCATTGTTTTGCTGCTAGGAGGTTTTCACACTTTTATGAATTACCTCGGTGCAACGGAGCAAACTGTTCTTGATGGAGGATCACTGATTCATCGAGTACCATGGATAAGTGGTCAAACCTTTGCTGAAATTGCAGAAACTTATGCTAAGTTTACAATTCGTCATTACGGTTCAGGTACGATAGTCGTTTTTGATAGCTATCCCGTGGGACCCAGTCTGAAAGACAGTACGCATTTGAGGAGAGGTCAAAATATCCATCTAGTAGTCAGTTTTACACCAGACACAGAATTTTCTGGAAAAAGGGATGTTTTTCTGTCAGTTAACTCTAATAAACAAAGGTTGATCGAGCTCGTGAGCAAAGAACTAAAAAAACGACAGTGCCAAGTGATCAATGCACCTGGAGATGCTGATTTCAACATTGCATCGGCGGCAGTAATAGCTTCCTTATCAAGAACAACGACGCTAGTAGGGGAAGACACTTATCTTCTTGTTTTACTTCTTTACCATGCTAATTCCAACAGTAAATCATTGTATTTCAAATCAGACCAAAAGAAACCAAATGACAAGAAAAAGGTTTATGTCATAAAGTGTATAAAAGAAATACTTGGAACTAACATGTGCTTAAACTTATTATTCATTCATTCAATCACCGGTTGTAATACAACATCTCGGCTCTATGAAATTGGCAAACAAAGTGTTTTCCAGAAAATGTCAAAAGGGGACCTTACCTTACAATCATGTACCAAAGTATTTACCACTCCGAGCCAGACCACAGAGCTCATTGATGACCTTGGTTGTAAGGCCATGTCCATTTTATATGGTGGTGCATGCAATGATTCCATAAGAAAATTGCGATATAATATATTCAGCAAAAAGGTCGTTACCACTTCTTCATTCGTAAAGCCGAAATCACTTCCGCCGACTGAATGTGCCTCAAAACTGCAATTGTCGCAGAGCGTATCTCCAGATTCTGGTATGGATGGGAAATGAAAATGAAGTTGATACTTTGAAGTGGGGCTGGAAGATCCAGAACGACCGATTCTACCCAGTTATGTCTACAAACTGTGCTGCGCGCCAGAGAGTCTGCTGATGGTCATTCATTGTAACGCTTCTACCAATTGTAAAACCTTAAGATGTTCCTGTAGAAAGTATGGCCTTCCTTGCACAACAGCCTGTGGGCCATGCCAATTTAAAGAGTGTGACAATATGCAGAACAATTCATGTTCAATAGAGTTGTATCAAGACGAAGACGATTGAACAAGTTTTAACAGAGCAGCACAGTTACTATATCAATATTGTAATGAATTGTATATTTGTTAGGATATTTATGGAAATAAAGTTTAAATGTCTTCTTGCAACCATCATTTTTTGTGGTGTTCAATGGTTATTTAGATTGAAAATCAAAGTTATGTGTTAACAAATATTCAAGATACCTTGATTTATTTATTTTTACAGGAATCTTTAACGCCATCTTGGAAATTACCCTTTCCGGAGGCTCGATTTTCATAGACTTTAATATTTTTATCGAAAGGTATCTATTAAAGTAAAATTCAACAAAAAATCATTTGTAGCAATTTTTTTGGGGCGTTTGCATAACTTTACTCGACTAAAATCCAACATTCGTTACAATAGTTTATAATACCTTGGTCCAATAAATACAATAATCAAAAAGAGGTAAATTTCTATACCAAGTGCCAAGACATTCATCCCTATAAAACATTTTAACTCAATTTACTATTAATTTAAATATTCTATAAGAAAATAAAAAAACAGAATATTACAAATAACAACTCAAAAATTTGTACTGTCCAAAGTTATCAGTGTTATTCTAGAATAACAATATTAAATGTCTTTAATGTTTAAAGATTGATAGAGCAACGAAAAATCTGAATCTCGGGTAGAGGTTAGTGCTGTTTTTCCCAAAAAAAGAAACAATATAAAATAACATAAAAAAAGTAAATCTGGTAAAGAACTATTAAAAAAATAACAATTAAGAAAAAAATTAAATAAATGAAAATATAAAGATGTTATATGATATCAAAATGAGTAGAACAAAGAATGTATGCACATAAGTTTATAACACAAAATAATCGTTCACACACAAAAAGTTATTAAACACAAAAGGAAATTGTCTATATTATCAAAATTGTTCTGATTAAATTCAAAGTTTATATCTATTACGAGTTCATATTCAAATGATAAATTATTTTAAATAAGGATAGAACTTATGGAAAGATCTCACTAAATTTTAATATCTTCTAGTCTTTGACTTGTATTGGATCTTTAATTTCAAATATTTATACTTAATCACTTGTTATTCATTAAATATCTTCCTAATGATCCTTCAAAGACAATCGGTTTTCTGTGCAATAAAATATATCGCCGCTTCAAATGTAATGGCTGAATTGAGAAATTATATGTGAGAAATGTTCTCAACAAGAACAATACAATACTGATTTATTTGTTGATACACCTTGGCTGTTTTGAGAAACTTCCACATTCCTTACCTAGTATTAATCGTTATTATGTTTAACCTTTGAAAATATTGCATCTTAAAAATGCTGATATTGCTTTAGGAAGAATAAAACATAATCTTAAAATATTTTATTGTTTTAGGTTGTTGCTGGTCTTCATAATGATCATCTCTGTTTAGCAGTTGCGAGAGAACTAGAACGTGCATTTGGAGGTTATATTCCTCCATTTCCTGTGCGTTTGAGTGAATAAGGTTTATTTCATAATATTAAGTGTATCTTGTAAGGTTCTGATTTATTAAGTGGTTATTGTATATTTTTTTAAGTTTTATAATATATTCAAAATAAATTAATTGTTCATTGTATAGTCATGTAATACAATCATAATAATAAAGCCATTTTTATATTATTGTTATACATTGTTATTTTAAATTCCATGTGAAAGGCCATAAGTGAAATTTAATTTCTGTATAATTTTAAAGAGTTGTCCATATGTCTTTTTCTACACCTTTTTTCTTTGGCAATTTCAGAAGAGTACCTCATTATTAGTACAGTAAAAACAGAAATATACATTCACTGGTGGATCTTGGAATGGCCTAAGGGGAGAGTAAAACCCCGCAAAAATCACAGGCAGATTAATTTAGATACACGTCAGAAATACATTATTTAAAAAAAATACCATTTACAAACAATAAACTTTATCTATTCTGAGGAGATTTTTACTTTCTCACTATACTATAGTATAGAGAAAGTACAGTGATCGCAAAAAAATTTGATGTTGAGATTTTTGTGGAAATATCCGTTTTGGTGGTTCTTTTATGGCTGTGAATAACTGCATTTATTTCTATCTCATAAGACTAGTACAATTTCAGACTTTTCAAATACCCTCACAATATCACAAAGGGTTTCAATCAGAATCAATGGAAAGTTGTTCTACCAAAAGCTCTACATTCAATACGTTCTCTGTTATGTACTGCAATGAACGGGTTTTTTTATTAATCCACGTTGTTCTTCAAACAGACTACATTGCCAGAAGCTACCCCCACACTCCCCCTTTAAAGACAATTTAAAGACTATGTATTTTAAATTCTCAGTGGGGAAGAATGTTGTGAAATAAATGACTGATGATTTAGTTTATTATACTGTTGTGGCCTTTAATAAATTGTATGTTGATAAGGCTGATTGTAGTATTAATTATCGTATAAGATTAATAATTAACAAAACTAACCTTTATTTAATGTACTACTTGGTTGATTTGATATTAACACTTATTTGTTTTCAATAATACTTCATTATAAACATACTAGCTGACCCGCCAATGCTTTGCTATTGCTTAATTTGAAACTTTGAAAGCCTGTAATTCGTATCCCTGAGGGCCGATGTAAATTATAATGGGATTCTGCTCATTGCTTGATTTACCTAACCTAAAATTATATTCATTTTTTGATCCAAATCAGTTGTTGATCAAAATCAGCTGTTGATCAAAATCAGCTGTTTTAAGTTTTTCATACGAACAGCTGTTTTTTGTGCCCCTGATAAAATCAAAAGAAATATTTCTTCTTCTTCCTTAATATTGACCTTCCATAAGATTAACATTGAAACTTTGAGGGCCACTGGGGCGTAGCCCTTATGTCATAGGACTTCGGTAAATGGCCTAAAACCTTCCCAGGGTTAACCTGTGTTACTATGCAAAATTTCAAAGCAATCGGATGGACGGTTTGGTAACGCATAACGGACAAACAAACGGACATACATTGAATTTTATATATATAGATGTTAATACAAAGAGGTACTATAATCCGTTTAAAATATTTTAACCTCCGTAATAGGGTGTACAGATAATAATTTAGGTACGTACCTTTTGAAAACATCAATTCCTATTCCTTATTCCTTTATTTGTGGATGACCGGTTTTGATCTCTTAATCAAACCATTCTCAAATCTTGCACTATAAGGCTAACAACAGACGAGACACCGGTGTACGGGACACTGTCCGGTGTCCCAGCTTCTAGCGGGGAGAGACACCGTAGAGCCACAGAATCTGGTAGCGCGCTACTCAGTGTCTCATCTGTTGACACACATTTAATTGATAGTACATTTAGTGTCCCGTACACTAGTGTACCGTACACCGGTGTCTTGTCTGTTGTTAGCCTAAAATCGTTGCAAGTGAAATGAAATGAAAAGTGTTAAGTGTTGTATGAAATATTTTAACGGTGTTCAGCTGAACTGAATCTTTGTGTAGTGAAAGATGTGAAAAATGTAGCTGATAATGGTCTTCAGAACAAGAAAGATCGAAACCGAAGACCGTCATCCATGAAAAAGGAATTAAGGAATAGGAATTGAAGTTTTTTTAAAAAGGTACATGTACCTAAATTATTAGCGAATTTCCATAGGAAAAATGAGCTATTGCAGTGGCCCTTATGGTGAGACCCAAGGTCGGGAGTAGCAAATGAGCACCTATCATGGTCCCCAGAACACGTTTTGGGGTGTCATTAAAATTCATATATATTAATATATGACACCCAAATATATATTATATATTCATTAATTCGCACTCTAGCGGCCGCATTTTAAGTCCGATTTGGTCCAAATTTGGTACACGTGTTGGTTGTATATGTAGCTCAGACGAGTTCGTTAGCCAAAAAAATCCAACAACCGGAAGTACGTTTTTTGACCGGAAGTAACTATTTTTTGAGATTTTTACTACGAGAATGAATTTTTTTTACGGGTTTTTCTAAAAATATAAATGTAGGATGTTATTCTGCACATTTTGTTTTTTTACGCGACCTTATAGCTCGCTTGGTTCCCCCAAAATCGATCAAAACGTAAAATACCTTAAAAGTACCCGGTTCGAAGCCAAGTGCAAACTCGCGAAGACACAAGGCGGAAACAAATTCTACTAATATATTGCGTACACACAGACAGCTTTTCAACGCCTTTGTGAGTAGACCTATTTCCCAAATTGTTGATTGAAACCCTAAAACATAGGCCTATAAACTTAATTTTGGAAATTTGCTCAACTCATGTCAGCGGTTCAGCTGTGTGGTCGAATTATTTTTTGTCTTTAACGGTTAAGCTAGAGATGCAAAAGGTATGTTTAAAAAAAATTGCAATCACTGCTTAAACTGCTTTAAAAAATCATAATACATCCATGTTACCTAGGCATACATACTTAGCAAAGTAGTAAACTTTTCATTAAAACAGTATAAATCAATTTTGAATTAAATTATAATAAACAACATAAAACAGATTCTTCTTTATGATTGATGTAAAGGATGAAATACCCACCCCTTGATTAAATATCTGTTTATGAACTGACCTGTAATTCACCACAATCATAGGTGGTAGTTCAAGCTGCTAGCCTTTGAGATTTTTTCATAACTAACTATGATTTTCCATTAGTGCATCTTTTGTCAATTGCCTCCAACATTTTTTGTGCACTTAAGTACAGTGTAGTAGGTAAGTCCTTAAAATAATTCGACCACACAGCTGAACTGTTGAGATGAGTTGAGTGAATTTCCAAAATAAAGTTTAAATGTTATAGGGTTTCAAATAACTATTTGGGAAATTGATCTACTCATGAAGGCGCTGAATAGCTGCCTATGTGTACAAAATATATTAGTAGAATTTGTTCTCACCTAAGCCTCCAGCTTCAACTCCAATCCTTGCGGCCGTGGGTTATGGACTGTTTCACTTTGTTCGTAGAGTACAAACTCTGCCGTCAGCCTCGGATCAGATGCCCCCTAGGTAAAATAACTGATGTGTACCGGGTACTTTAGTATTTTACTTTTGACTGATTTTGAAGGAACCAAGCAAGCTATAAAGACTGTAAAAAAACAAAATGTGCGGAATATACTACATTTATTTATAATAAAGTACAATACCTTTTATTTTTCCGTCAGTGACCTCTTTTTTGATGTTCTTTTGACGCGTTTCGGGACGTCTATCCCATCTTCAGAAAAGCCCTCTATATATAGAGGTTGTCGAAACGTTAATAAAACTCATAAAAACACACAAAACACAACACATTTAACACAGTACGTAGATGCGTATCTTGTGACATCCGGACATCACTGACGGAAAAATAAAACGTATTGTACTTTATTATATATATTAGTGACCTGGATACTATAAAAATGAATTAATTACATTTATTTCTTTAGATACAACTCTAAACAAGTTTCATTCTTGTACGAAAAATCTAAAAAATAGTTATTTCTGGCCAAAAAACATACTTCAGGTTGTTGCATTTTTTTGGCTCTTACGAACTCGTCCGAGCGACGTAGATGACTATTGTGTGTTCCAAATTTGGACGAAATCGCACTTAAAATATAACCATTAAAGTATATATACATGTTACTTTCGATCAAAAAACGTGCTTCCGGTTGTTGGATTTTTTTGGCTAACAAAATCGTCCGAGCATTGTAGACAATTAAGGCTGCCTTCACACGAAGCCACTTAGCAGCGCTTCTCGGTGGTTGGTTCTCCCTTCACACGTAGCCACTTAGTAGCGCTTCTCAGTAGCCGGCGTTGTGTCGCTTCTACGCCCGTTGTGTCGCTTCTCGTTTATATTCAAAATATGGTTCATGAAAGACATTAATTTAGACAAATATTTTTTCTAAAAATGGATTTTAAACTATAATGTTAAGGAGTCAGATGTCCCCTAGGGCAAAAAAATTAAAATAATTTGTTTAGCTTATTATGTTGTATAGGCTAGGTCTTTAGATTTAATTTAAATCCAATTTCATGTAAATATGTTGAGCAGAACATTTTTTATAGGCTTTTTGTACTTCAATGCAATAAACAGTATTAAGATAAAACGAATTGCTTTCAAAATAAAGTATTAAAGTTTAAACTGCGTTTCCCAAAAGTCTTGTTTTATTTCTACAAAGAAAATTTTTTTTCGGAAACCATAAGAGATATTTTATTTTTATTTTTTTTTGGTTTGGTATAACAACTTGCACATTTTAACATGAGGGTTTAAAAAATTTTAGTTTAAAAAAAATTTATATGACTTTTTATGACTCAAATTTGGAAATTGTTTTGACGTTTGTGAAAAACCTTACAATAATTTTACTATAAGTTATTTTGAGAAATCATTGTGTTAAATTGTAGAGAAAAGTATACTCTAAAATATTGTTTTTTTTAATATGATGTTATTTTTTTTGGGTTCCTGAAATAAATGTGTCTTTGTTTATGTAATTTAACACAGGGCCATCTGACTCCCCTTAAGAACATTTACAAAAATACAAACTTTCACATTTATTTTTATATATTGATGGTAAACTATACATTTAATTAACATCATTCTAGTCTTCAGTCAATTAATTTTAAATGTTAAACACATCAGTCGGCAAATCACTTTGATTCGAAGAAACATCGTATGGGCCCGGAAGGACGTTTTGGTCCATAACTGGTCTGAATGCTGTGTGGACTGATTTTCTTTTTTCAATAAATAAAACTTAAGCACATCTGCAAGTTTCAGCTGATCAATCAAGCCTGTTATTGTGTTAACGCCGGCCAGCAGCGCTTCAATGCGCTACCGGCACATAGCAGTGCTGCTACGCGCCACGCATAGCTTCTCTTCGAGCGACTAAAAAAGTGGCGACGTGTGAAACCTACCATTTAAAACTATGTTTCGACAGCAGCAGCGCTTCTTTTAATCGCCGAGGTCTGTGGCGAAGGCAAATTCCGTAACAGGCAGCTTCTAATTTAGTGGCTGTGGCGGTGTGTGAAACCTTCCATTTATTTCTAGCTTTAGTCAACGGAAGCGCTTCTTAGTGGCGCTGCTAAGTGGCTTCGTGTGAAGGAGCCCTAAAGAGTGTAGCCTATCAAATTTGGACCAAATTGGACTTAATAACAAACTCGTCCGAGTGAAATACAACCAACGAGTGTATCAATTCACACTTAAAATACTGTCGTTAGAGCGCGAACAAATATATATACATATGTTACTTCTGGTCAAAAAATGTGCTTCCCGTTGTTGGATTTTTTGGGCTAACGAACTCTTCCAAGCGTCATAGACAATCACCGTGTATACCATATTTAGACCAAATCGGACTTAAAATGTGGCCGTTGGAGGGCGAACACATATATACATATGATACTTCCGGTAAAAAAACGTGCTTCCTGTCATTGGATTTTTGTACTAACAAACTGATCCGACCGTCATAGACAACCAGTGTACCAAATTTGGACCAAATCGGACTTAAAATACGGCCGTTAGAGTGTGAACACACATATATATAATTTTTAATGACACCCCAAAACGTGTTCTGGGGACCATGTTCGGTGCTCATTTATTACTCGCGACCTTAGGTCTTACCATCAGGATCACTGCAATAGCTCATATTTCTTATGGACATTTGCTAATTACCAGAATATATAGCCTACATCAGCCATAGATGTAACCAGAAGGTTACACATATGGTTATAAACCCACAGTTATAACCCCCCCCCCCCCACATTGTAAAAAATACTTCGCACTTTGTTTACATTAAAATACGCTCTTAAGAGTAACTTGATTTCAACACCTATGCAAATGTCAAGCTACAATAAATTATCACTATAATATTGCTAATATTATCTTTGGTCAAATTGAGCACTGGCACTTTATTAGCGAATTTCCATAGGAAAAATGAGCTATTGCAGTGGCCCTTATGGTGAGACCCAAGGTCGGGAATAGCAAATGAGCACCGATCATTGTCCCCAGAACACGTTTTGGGGTGTCAAAAAAATTCATATATATATATGTATATATATATATATATGTGTTCGCACTCTAGCGGCCGCATTTTAAGTCCGATTTGGTCCAAATTTGGTACACCTGTTGGTTGTCTATGTGGCTCGGACGAGTTCGTTAGCCAAAAAAATCCAACAACCGGAAGTACGTTTTTAGACCGGAAGTAACTATTTCTTGAGATTTTTACTACGAGAATGAAATTTTTTTAAAGTTTTTTCTAACAATATAAATGTAGGATGTTATTCTGCGCATTTTGTTTTTTTACGCGACCTTATAGCTCGCTTGGTTCCCCCAAAATCGACAAAAACGTAAAATACCATAAAAGTACCCAGTTCAAAGCCAAGTGATGCAAACTCGCGAGGCCACTAGGAGGAAACAAATTCTACTAATATATTGCGTACACACAGACAGCTGTTCAACGCTTTTGTGAGTAGCCTATTTCCCAAATTGTTGGTTGAAACCCTAAAACATAGGTATATAAACTTAATTTTGGAAATTTGCTTAACTCACGTCAGCGGTCCAGCTGCGTGGTCGATTTATTTTAGTATTTTTTCGTAGAATACTATCCTTCAGCAGCATTTAGAAACCGACTTTCTTAAATAATTGAAAAATGTTTCTTCTAGTTCCTCAAATCAGGAAACACAGTATAGAATGCTCAAAAATCTTTTCTTCTTTTATTTATTGATTGGATGAACCCAAATATGTATATTTTTTTGCCTTCTTTTCAATCGGCAACGGAATAACAATAAAGCGAGAGTTGCTCTCTTTTCATATCAATAAAACATTAAAAGAAACAATATATTACATAACTCACTTTGTGATTAATGAACTAGAGTTTAATGAATCAAAATAAGAATTTTAGACGGCATCGGAAATTTTACCGCGTCCTCATTTTAAATTTTATGATTATCCGCAGCCGACAAAAAAACGCCGTGTGTGTTCAAGACGGAAAGATTTGGCGGGGGATAAGTCATGGTTGCTATTCTAAATTATTCTAAAATGGCCAGAATCACAGTTATTAGAAGTGGAAAGTATACAATCCTATATGTATTTTTGGGAAGCCTAAAAGTGTTATTTTAAATCTTAATTTTTAAAAAATTCCATGCTCCCCCCCCCGGTCGTTGTAACCCCCTCCATATGGTCGTCCTGGTTACGTCTATGACATCAGCTGTTTACTTTACACTCTAGAGTGCAAACTTGTTTTACCACACGGCGACACTGAGCGACATGTAGTTTAGTTGCGAACTGCTGTGAGTGTGAAAAAACGCATATTGTAAGGCCCATGAGTAGAGACGGCGATACTATAGCGTAAAACCAATCAGAGGGCCGGATTTGGTCACGTGACTTAGACCACGCCCATTTAGGCTTCACCTGGACCCGACCCATGCTATGCCGCCATCTTTTTTCCGCCATTTTGTTTTTTTCAATAAATTTGGATTTAATTTAAATTGAATTATTTTCTTTTAAAAAGTATGGGTGTCTCTGAGATTCGAACCGGCTACCACCAGAGCCAAAGTCCACGAATTAACCGATTGAGCTACGGCGCCTCTCTTGGTATAGAATGTTTTAGTCGAGTATATAAGTTTAACGGCTGCCGTACTTGTACTTGTAATATAATGTAAAATACATTATATGTTTCTATCGATCTTTTCCGAGTCCAACCGAACGTAAGGCTGTGCACTTGTAATATAATGTAAAATGCATTATATAACTGTTTCTACCGCCCGGACATGACCGAACTTAAACCCTTGTAATATAATTTAAAATGCATTATATAACTGTTTCTACCGATCTCACCCGAACTAAAACCCGGACTTGATCGAACTTAAACCCTTCTAATATAATGTAAAATACATTATATAACTGTTTCTGCCGATCTTACCCGAACTAAAACCCGGGGCTTGACCGAACTTAAACCCTTGTCATATAATGTAAAATACATTATATAACAGTTTCTACCGAACTTACCCATCCGAACGTAAGGCTTCAGTGTGCCCTTGTAATATAATGTAAAATACATCATATAACTGTTTCTGCCGATCTTACACGAACTAAAACCCGGGCTTGACCGAACTCAAACCCTTGTCATATAATGTAAAATACATTATATAACTGGTTCTACCGATCTCAGCCGAACTAAAACCCGGACTTGACCGAAATTTAACAGCCGACATTAACCTTGTATGATAGGCCTTACGTTCGGTCGGACTCGGGTTTTAGTTATATAATGTGTTTTACGTTATATCACAAGGCGACCGTCCGACGGTAGCGCGTTCTGGTAGAGAATCTTCGAACTATCACCCCGTTCGACGGCAGCGCTTTCTAGTAGAGAATCTTGGAACTATCACCCCGTTCGACGGCAGCGCTTTCTGGTAGAGAATCAACGGCCTGTCCGACGGTGGCGCGTTCTGGTAGAGTTCTTTACATTATATATATAATTGTTTCTACCGACATCTTACCCGAGTCCATCCGAACGTAAGGCTCCTCGCTGTGCCCTTGTAATATAATGTACAATACATCATATAACTGTTTCTGCCGATCTTACCCCCGAACTAAAGGTCCGGGGCTTGGCCGAACTCAAACCCTTGTCATATAATGTAAAATACATTATATAACTGTTTCTACCGATCTCAACCGAACTAAAACCCTGGACTTGACCGAAGTTTAACAGCCGACATTTACCTTGTATGATACAAGTGGCACAGTGTAATGTAATGTAAAATACATTGTATAACTGCTGTTTAACATAGTTGGTAATAAATACACGAACTTTAATCCTACATACAGGGTGCGGTAAGAAACGCATCCGGTCTTGTATCTGTATAAGAAATTGATTATAGCAGCACTACTTTAAAAACCATGTTATTTTAAACAGCTGATGGTATATTGAGCGCTCTTTACACTGCGCTTTCTCAGCAAATCTTTTTCACAATTAATTATCTCATTATTATTATTATTACACTAGGGTGATAAGAAAATAACACAATAAATGCATTTTAACAGTATAATTTATTAAATTTCACTCTCAGTACAACAATATTATTATTATTATTTATATAAATACAGTGACAATCAGTCCAAAATATTACATTTTCTCTCTCTCTTCTTATTTTCACCATTTTAGTCCACTATTGTTAGTTCCACCGTTTTACCGACGATAGCAGTAACTACAATTTTTTTCCCTACAAGCTCTTCTAGCTCCGCCGAAGAAAATACGTTGGTATAGCGATTTGGTAGAAAGGTTGATCGCACTTCGTTTTCATCAAATTGTATGTCACAAAGAATACTCGAGCCGTATTTGGTCATAACAGGCCTAATTTTACGTATCACATATTGATGATTGATTACCAGAGTATTTATCGGCACACTTTCGCTTGATTTAATTGAGTTAAATCGTTCCTTAATAGAAGCCATAATACTTATTATGAAATTGTAAAATCACAACAGTACAGGTAGAGAGCAATATCACAAGCCGTTAGCTACTGTAGAACTGATTAACTGTCCAGAAATGCTTCCTTATATACAGAGAAAGAGAGAGAGAGAGAGAGAATACTATTCTAACGAGAATGTGTAGAAAGAGGGTGGGTGCCTGGTGGGGAATGACGTCATATTTAATGGAATACACTTTTTAAAAATTGCATAGGAGTTGTAATGGAAGACCACACAAGGATAAATATAATTTATTATTCACAATCTACTACAATACTTCTTCTTCTTTTGTCTATAGTTGCGAGAAATAACTTTGATTTTCACTTTCGATCTTTTAATGCGTCCAACTCGTTATTCGAATTGTCATCATCATCGGATTCGCTCTCATAGTTTTCGCATTTTATTTTTTTATTCGCCCTTCGTCGCAACCTTTCGGCCGCTTCTCGTATCCAACAACAACCATTTCTAGCTTCTCTTTGTTCGGAATCGTCGATTATATAGAATATAGTATTCATCTCATCTCTAAAATGAACCGTACGTTTCGAACTTGACATTTCAGTCCATATATACTCTCTTTTATTGTTTTTGTAGGAATTGCGACACTGAAGTCCATTACTCGTCGAAAGTCAAGTAGAGAATGAAGAATACTCAATCGGTCCCCCTTCTTATTTATGATTGTCCTCTGCGTTTGCACGGGGTTGGAACCGTCGCACGGGAGAGAAGCCCGAGGCCCGCATTACAATCCAGGGTGAACGGAAGGTTCACCCCTTAAGGAAGTAGCCCCATACCATCGCTACTCCCGGTGACTACCACTCCATTACAAAAAATGTAGCCTCCCAATAAATTTATTTTTTAATTTTTCTACGATTTACTCCTTACTCCCTTAGGTTTACGGAAGACTTAACTTCTCGCCAGTGACCTTGTAAGAGCCGACGGGAGTGTCTTCAGAGTCGTTCGTCTTGTCCTCTGCGTCTAACTCGTTATTCGAATTGTCATCATCGGATTCGCCTTCGCATTTAATTTTTTTTATTCGCCCTTCGTCGCAATCGGATTCGCCTTCGCATTTCATTTTTTTATTCGCCCGCATCTTTTCAAAAACCGCATCGAGCAATTTTTGATTTTGGTCTATCCCCTCCATTCTCGCTTCGATAGTGTCCGACGGATCGTCCTCTAAGGGGACGTCTTCAGAGTCGCTATTTTCGGATTGAGAAGAGTCGGAATCGTATTCAGTACTAAATGTAACTTTGATACTATCCGCATCGCTCACATCGAATACCCCCGAGCTTTTTGTAAATTTATAACAATCTAAATAAACTTTTTCAATTAATTTATTATCTTTGTAGAAACAAATTGATACACCTGCGTCAATACCCATGATTACTCGTTGGAAGTCAAGTAGAGAATGAAGAATACTCCGTCGGCTCCTTCTTATTTATGATTGTCCTCTGTGTTTGCACGGGGTTGGAACCGTCACTCGTCGACGGTGAAGCCGTTTCCGAGGCCCACATTACAATCCAGGGTGAACGGAAGGTTCACCCCTTAAGGAAGTAGCACCGAACCATCGCTACTCCCGGTGACTACCACTCCATTACAAAAATGTAGTCTCCCAATATATTTATTTTTCAATTTTATTTTTTTTGTATTTTTTTTTTGTTTTTTTCTACAATTTGCCCCTCACTTAATACGCATTTTTTTGGTTTACGAAAGCGTTAACTTCTCGCCAGTGACCCTGTAGATGTACGCGTACACACTTTGGTTTACAGGGAACTTAATCCCATGCCATTGACCTTGTAAGTTTGCGGAGAACTTAATCTCACGCCAGTGACCAAACACACACACACACACACACACAAACATACGCACGTACTAAGCGAGAAGCAAATCGTAATAATATTTTGCACTACGTAGTGCGCAAGGATAATAGGTATTAGAATGCTTAGGCAATATGCACTCGAAATATGTACTACAGTCGACTAATTTTTCCTCTTCGGCTATTTCGACCACGTGATCGTGGATTCGCCGCAAAAACTGTGCCTTTTGCAATCCTTTAGTGTGGATCGTGGAAAAAGGTTTGCACAGCGTGCGTATCATGTCTTCATCGTACGTAACGCTACCTTCGTACCAATCGATACGATGGAAGTGTTTTTGTAGCCAACGAGCCGACCTCTGAGCTTTGGCATTCAATTCAGAAAATTTGTACGGTGCTTTAAAAACAATAACGGTGGAGATATACTCTCCGACTATTGCCAGCTCTTTGACTATATACTTGTTGTCGTTATCTTGGAAAGCGTGAAACTCAACCACGGCCTGCATGTTTCTTGAACAGCGCAACCTCGTCGTACAGTTTGTCTTCGATTTCGTACGACCCTGTAGGTATGCTCACGGTCACGTCACCTTTTTCATCTTTGATTCGCAGTTTGTTATTAACGTTCTCCGTTATGTTTGGAATGGAATTGTAAGTGGCGAGATCTATAAGGCCGATTTCCCACTCTCCGTCGAGCTCGAGCGGCGGAAAGAAATCGCACGATAGCGTGGAAGTGTTGCCCGTCAAAACGATACTCATCGGGGCGATAGAAACTTTAAGCACAAATGTCCGCAGACGACTGAGTCACCACTCTGATGTTGTTTGTAATTATAGTGAACCGATGCGTTCGGCCCGAAATATCGCGTCAACTCGGTGGGTGGCCTAAGATTGCCGAAACTATCAAAGTACTCGACGCTGTCCCCCGTTTTCTGTAACACACCCAATGGGAACCCTCACCCCTCACACTGTCCAAATTCACGATGGCCGACTCGTTCTTTAGGGGCCAAGGAGGGAGGGTATCTCGCATGTAAACACCGCGGAAATATGGAATTTTAAATTTAGCTGCATATTTTTCCAAGTCGATATTAGTCAACGGCCTGATCGGGATCGAATCTATCGGGTTTTTTTTTTACTACAGCGCTTGCGTCTTTTACCACTACCCTTCTTCTTGTACGGCTTCAGGTAAAGCCCTTTACCGTGGAGCTGCTTCAACAACTGGGCAACCGACTTTGACTTCCTCCGCCGTCTCTTACCGCCCCCAATTTTGGTTTTTAATTTCATAGCGTTTGTTACGGCCCAAGCGGCTGCCTTTTCTCCTACACTAGCGTTATTCGCTTTAACCCGACTCCAAGCCCTTTCTGCTAAATTTTTATCCGCTACTCTACGTCTCTCGGAATCGCTGTATTTACTGTAGGCTATATCGTGCTCTTTACAGGCTTCGTCTAGTAAATTTACACCTTTATCGCCTCGTGCTAATCTCTTGGCTAATTTCGTACCGGGACCACAATTGTTGTAACCGGGTAAATGGAGCTCTATAGGTAGAAGATCGATAGCTTTATTCAAAACTTTATCGCCGGCACTTAATACGCTGGAAATAAGACCACGTCCTTTCCTGACAACTCTCCGCTTGCGACTGACGGGTGTTGACCGTGCCTTCGCCATTTGTATACTGAACTAAAAAGAGGCTTTAAGCCGCTTCTCTTTCATACAGGTGATCTGCAAAACGTCGAAAATATTCGCTTCTATTCGCGTGACGTAGCCTAGAAACTCGTTGTAGACAAACACGTTATTGTCACCGAAAAAGTATATATTTCCATCAATGTATTGAAAGCTTCCCTTTACATTTGACGGTAACCCTGCGTACAGATCACTGACTCTACCCATGTACATATCGGTACGAGCGCATTCGTCGTAACGCGACACGTACAAATTATCATGGAAAATGATAATTCCACCTTGATTGTTGCGAAAAACGGCGTTGATTTTTTTAATTCTCCCCAACCAGTCGGAAGTCTTGTGTTCGTTTAAGATTTTTAGACTAGGATACGAGAATGTATAAACTGAACTGTTTGTTATAAAGAGTATATTACCATCGGCCTGTTGATAAACACCTACCAAACTTTTAAAATCGCGAGGTAAGAAATTCAACCAGTCTCTTATTAGTTCCGGTACAATGTGCGGTTCTCTTTTTGACACCTCTAAATGTAATTTCCAAAAATATTTTTCGTAAAATACGTATACGTGCTTATCGCCGATGAGAATTTTGTCAATTTTTCGCCTTAAACTACAGAGGTTGGGCGGAGTACCTTCGGACGTCTGAGGAGGTGCCGACGTAGTAGTAGTAGTAGTAGTAGTAGTAGTAGATGTTGTCGTCGGAATAGGTGTAGTACTAGTAGTCGATGTTGTCGTAGTAGTCGTCGTAAACGGTCCGTATATAGTCCGTATTTCACGAATGGCGTCATCGGATATCTTTAACTGGTACATATTCGATATACCGACAGGCGGAAATGATAGTCGAAACATTGTCGAACCACGAGCATGAGAATGACCGAGACCCAGAGCGTGACCGATTTCGTGAATAAGGGCCATGTAGAAAGATTGTTTACCGCTAGCCGGGAGGTTCATACTGAAATCCCAGTATTCGTCATTGTCGAAATGAATTTCAACTTGTTTGCGGGATTTAGTGGGTATGGCATCAACGTGCGCTAAAACTCTTCCTTCCCCGTCGAAATCAAAAGGGCATTTGCCACCGCCCAATTTAACATGCACCTTTTCACTCATGGAAATAATAATATTCGGATTCAGACTGTCACGGTAAAATTTTAAAACGGTACTATTACTCCAGAGTTGAAACGCGTGCGCTACTATAGACTGATGTTCACGTGGTCCGTGCATGTGCCACGAAATCGTAGTATTCTGCCAACCGAGCGCGGCTGTCGCATCATGAGCGTTGTCAGTGCCGTTAAACCCGCAAAATATTTCGTCATCGGAGAGAACCGCTTTGAAAAGGAGCAACACGACGACCGCTCCGTTCAAAGTCATCTTACTGAATGACGGAAAAATTATACACCGGCTTGGGATAACCCGAGGCGGGGGAAAATTATTTATTGAGTTGGGGGTAAGACGACTTGGGGTAACCCTAAACGTAATAGCTTAAACACGTCTTTCCAGTGAGTCATTGTATCTTTTGGAAGCGTCTGTTTGAGTAAGTTTGTGTAGATTGTCTGTGAAAGAGCAACGAGTTCGGCAGATATAAACGTTTTAATGCTAGTTTCCATTTTATTTGCCGCAGCCTTTAGCCAAACCCTCTATTCGCTTCTTTTTCGCGTTATAACTCGAAAATGAGGATAATGTTAAAGTGTTTTCTCGAAAATATTTCAAATTAACTGCGTCTTGTGATAACAATGGTGGACCGATATTATTTATTATATTATTTTGAAAATTCCATCCATGTTCCGACAACGATACGACCCCGTTGTTCAATATACGTTCGTCAACATATTTCATATTTACCGCGTCCCCCTTTTCTTTGGGATATCCTACGTTTTTTATACGTTTATTATTAACATTATAGCCACTGCCGTCGGGTAAATCGGTTATAGCGTTTGCCTGAAAATATTCCAAAGTAACAGCGTCTTTTTCACTCTTCGGTCGAGCGATATTGCTCAGTTTTAAATCTGCAAAATTCCAGCTGCCGTCACCTGACTTTCCCACCATCCTTCTGTCGACATATAGTTTGTTAACCGCATCTTGGCCTCTCTCCGGCCGTGGCAAGTTAATAATCGGCTTATCTTTCGTATCGAAATAACCGTCTTTATTTTCGGTCAATAGACGTTTGTTTGCGTATTTCAAATTTAACGCGACCCCCTCTTCTTTGGGATATCCTACGTTTTGTATTCGATTCTTATTAACGCTATAGCGGCCTAACAGTTTGATGGGCAATAGAGATTCGAGATACTCTTTTGTCACGGCATCGTCTTTCTCTTTGGGAGTACTCAAACCCCCAAGGGGATACCTTTAGTGTTGTACTTTTTA
>JAGFPH010001606.1:247057-262433 GCA_018207615.1 Philaenus spumarius | reverse complement strand
TTAACGAATACCTCCAGAAAGTCATGCACTATTGATATCTGTCACTAATTAATTTACCTATAATACCTGAAAGAAATTTCCTACGTACAACTTCAACTAGAGCTCCTTAATATTGATTATATTGTATATCTTACCATAAACCACTCGTGTGAAACATACGGTAACTCTTGAGTACTGCTAAGTAAAGCTTCAGATATTTTTATATACTCGGTTCAATTGGTTTCCTTCACTGGAAATGCACTTTCATTTAATCAAAAATTACAGTAGTAGAAGTTCTGTGGATATGAACTGAACTGAGAACTGAGCTACCAGTTTTCTAGAAGCAGGGGAGGGAGGTAACTGATCTTTTAAATCGTAAATCAGAATAATTTATTCAGTTAATTGATAATAATTAAAATTAATTGATACAGTTATTTCAAATCATACAACATATGCAATTTGAGATTTTTAAGAAAGCACATTAATTTTTTCATAGAATCTGTGGTATAAATTAATTATTTCTTACTAAGTATCGAACCAATATGATTAAAATTCATGTTTTTCATTTCTTAAGTTTTTAGTAGTACCTATGGCTAGTAAACATTTCTTTATATTTAAATCCCCCTGAAAACCACTTCAAGTTAAAAAGTAAAAACTCCAAGAAAGCTCTCTAAAATAAGGAATGTTATCACAAATTGGTCGCCAATCTTAAATATTATATGTAACTGTATAATGATAAATTAATTCTCTTTTTTGAAACAATATAGATTACCAGATTAAAATTAAAACATCACTTTTCCACTGCAACGCCTAACATTCACTCATGAATTTTGAAAATTTAATTAATGGAATATAAATTAAACTTTTAAAAGAAAAATATAGTATTCAATGTGGAGCCGTCCTCATTTACTCTCGTTACATTAACCTTGTTTAACTGCTATCCTATTCTCATTTCACCTCCAAAATTACACCCCTTGGTACAAAGTACTGTTTTTGTTTTCAAGTTAATTTCTGTTTTCAAGGTATATCGCGCCAATGAGTGGAATTTTAGAGGTGAAATGAGAAAAGCTATGTTTACCGTTAGTAACGACCATTTTGCTGGATGTGTAATAAATCATGTCGATAGAAAATAATTTTTATTTGAGGTTGTCAAAAGCTAAGAAATTCATTTTTACGATCTGGTAGACATAAACTATTCCATATGATTTGTTCGTGTTCAAATAAAATGTATGTTTTTATTTATTTAAATAATTTGTTATATTTTACAGTACATGTCTTTAGGCCAAAAAGAACTTCAGGCAGCTAAAGTTATTGGAATAACAGATCAAAGCATGGTCCAGTTGATGAAGCCTGGTGGTAAAATAAAAGTATGGAACTTATAGATTGTTTTTTGTTTAATATATTGTTAGAATGATGTATATTGTAATGGGATACTTTGGGTGTAGTATTATTATTTCTAATTAAGGAAAGTATGGAACCAATTTAAGTAAATTGTATGAAATATGTATATAGCTTATACTTATAACTTATTTAAAATAATTTCAAACAGCCTTGAAATTGTTATTTTAAATCCAATGATACAGGGCTTTTATAAAATAACATTTTAATAATTAAAAATATCATTCAACTAAGAAAATGTTTCTTCTAAAAATGTGAAAATACAACTTAATTTTATTCAATAAACTTAAACAGTTTGTTCTTCCATATATATATTGAACTTTTGTTTTAACCAGTATGTTTGGATTCTTTTGGAAATGATCTGTGGTTTATTGAATGTAATATGTTTGAATGAGTTTCACTTTATGTGAGTTAAATCGACATGGCATAATAATCTTTGAGCTAATGTTTATTTCATGTTTTGTTCTTTAACAATTTTTTAAAATAGGATTTGTACTAATGTCAGTAACAAAACAAATTATAAACAGTGTATTACTCTGAGAGATAACATCGAATAGAAGTTAGTAATCAAAACAATACTCGCCTGTTAATGGTAAAAGTTTGTTAAGAAGAGATGTAGCGATGTCAATTAATTGCAATGGTAAGTACCAAAATAATATATATATTTTTTATCATTGAGGGCAGCTTTTTCAAATGAGAAGTATGAGATCTTCAGAAAACATTAAAAGTGACTTTACCTGCCATATAGTAGTAGCAGTTTAGAGAATTAAATCTGTATATACAGTATAAGCGAAATAACCACTCATTCACTCATCACGATTTCTCCAAAATTACCGAACTGATTGGAATGAAATTTGGTATGTAGCTTCCTCTAGGGCTATAGGCGCTCGCTAAGAAAGGGTTTAAAAAAATTAGAAATTTTAGGGGGGTTTGGGGGGATCAAAGTTATTAAATCACGATTTCTTCAAAACTACTGAACGGATTGGAATGACATTAGTATGTAGCTTCCTCTAGGCCCATAAGTGTTCATTAAAAAAGGGTTTAAAAAAATTGGAAATTTTATTGGGGTTTGGGGGTAAAAATTACTAAATCACGATTTCTCCAAAATTACCGAACAGATTGGAATGAAATTTGGTATGTAGCTTCTTCTAGGGTCATAGACGCTCGCTAAGAAAGTGTTTAAAAAAATTCGAAATTTTAGGGGGGGTTTGGGGGGATCAAAGTTATTAAATCACGATTTCTTCTAAACTACCGAACGGATTGGAATGACATTTGGTATGTAGCTTCCTCTAGGGCCATAGGTGCTTACTAAGAAATGGTATAAAAAATTTCGAAATTTTAGGAGGGGTTTGGGGGGATCAAAGTTACTAAAATCATAATTTCAGATCTTTTATTATTATGACAATAGTGCTTTTATTATTTAAGATCTATATATATATAAGCCAAATACCACTCACTGACTGAACACTTAAAAATAATACAATTACGTTAAAAAAGACTGAAAATACCAACCACCACGGGCAACGCCGTACGGGTCAGCTAGTTTATTTATATGATTTCAAATAATAGGTACGGTTATAAAAACAAGTCATAATTTCAAGGTAGTAAAAGTAGGATTTTACTGCAAATACTTTCCAACTCCCTGTTTAAGGACAGTTGCTGCTCTAAAATATATTGTTCTTTTGTGAATAATTTTCCCTGGTTTTTAGACAGGGGACACTCAATGCCCTACTCTACATTGTTAAAGTAACACAGTGTGTACAGCTAACAATTTACTAACCAGAATTAATTAGTTTTAAAGAACTTTAAAATTATTTCACAGGTGTTCAATATTAATTTATGAATCAAAACAAATTTCTTGTTACTTATAATAACATAATTATTTTTGTTTAGGCTGCATCAGAAAACTTAACGAATAGATTCTATATAAGTTTAATACTATTTGAATTATGGAATCAAAAATCTGTATGGCAAGTTGCAACCAAATATAATATTACTCGTGGGACAGTCTACAACTTACTCAACTCAGCCTCTGCTTTTGCTTCAAGTGTACTTAGATTTTGTGAGGTAAGTTGAACAAATTTTTTTTACATTTATTTCATGTTATTTATCTGTAAAGACACTCTTTACAGAGTAACAATAAAAATCAGCTAAATTTTTAAGTCGACTCCTACATCTTGTAAATAATAAAATTTACAAAATCGATTTGAAGCAATTTTTCAGGTCAAGCACTTTGAAATAAACATTTTTTGTCTCTTGAAATTTTTTCTAAAAACTCTTCCTTTTCGAGATATTAGCAACTTTATGTTGATTTATTTCAACACGATTAGGGCCGCCATTTTCTTTTGTGTTGTCCGATTTTTATTTTCTTTATGTCATTTTCCTAGTATAAAATATACCTTTAAAATGAGGTCATGACCATACTTCCCATTTAAAAATTTTGAGTTGTCCCCAAAATCCCCCATTTTTAGGGGACACTCAAAATTTCCGATTGCTTTGAAAGATACTTTGAGCTAAGTTAGTATCGTTCCCCAAAGGATATTTGTTTGTTTTAACAAACACAAAAGTTAAAGGGGGGGAGTGGGACTTTTAAGACACCTGGTATGTGGCTATCCATAACCTGGCAACCGCAGAAAGAACACTCCAACTCAAAATCAGTAAACTAAAAACATGGACCAAATATACGGATTTAACTATTACAGTACAGTATCGCTAATCCGGACTTGATGGGACCGGACTCGGTCCAGATTAGTGAAGGTCCGGATTAGACGGAAAAGCCTATAGCGTGAAATGAATACTGTTTGTGTTTTTAGTGAGTAAACGTATTAAAATTGGTGATTTGTTAGTACAGTATGCAGTAAATATCAGCGACCACAGAATTAAATAGACTGGTCAAGTCGAACGCAAGAGTGAAGCCAGTTTTAGAGTCAAATACTCACACAATATGACGGATGCAAGTCGTGAGCCACATTATCCGCGACATGAAGCTCGTGTTCTAACTGTTGTATGATAGAAACTACAATAGCTATTTTTTTCAAAAAATACTGTTAAAAAAATGTAGTTTTTCAGCTACATTTCTCTCACTTGCATGACGCACCTGCCCTGAAATCAAAATTTTTCTCGCAATGCAACTTTTTGATGTCACGAATTAAAAAGTTTGAACTTTATTCGATTTTTAAAGTGCCAAACCATTTTTATTTTCAAATTGTGAACACACCATGAGCGTCCCACAATATTAAACCTGTAAGTTTGTCAAATTCTAAAGATTTTCGAGCATTTTCAGCTATTGAAACCACGGTGTAAATGAATAGGGCGCACTGAAAATTTCACTCGACGTCTAGCGAGAAACAAATCAAAAAGGGACTGTTGATTCGACAGATAGTTAGACAGACAGTCTGCAGTCAGGTATAGTGAGGCGAGCTGGTGAAGTGAGTCACTTCCTTGAAATACTGTGGGACAAAAGATAATTGGCCGACCCGTTCTATCCTCGGCTGAGCTTTCTTTTCATGCTAAATATAGCCAAGGACAAATGAACCCTTAACTATTTTCGCTCTCGACAAAAGTACTGTACCCAGTAAAATACTGCATTTTCTATTTTTTTTTTTTTTTGGGCCGTCCGGATCATCGGAGACCGGATTAGCGAGACTGTTAAAACACTTTGTGTTGCCTTCAATCATCGTAGGCATAACTACAACCCTACTTTACATCTCAACAGAAATTAACTTCAATCTGATAATACTGTTTGATTTCTAGATTTCATATTCGACAATAGACTTTCTTGGAACTCTCGAGTGACAAATTCATGCTACAGCAAAATTCTAGATATGCTGCATGTTCTAATCGGTTCACGTTGGAGTGCCGGTAATACTTGCATGTTGTGATTTTACCATGCTCTTGTTCGATTACGATTTGACTATAGTCTGTTTGTTAGCGAGATTTTTGGTTCTGAAGAAGATTGATTCCTTTTCATAACACGGCTCTCTGTCTTGTGTCTGGAGCTTTTTGTTTAATTTTATTGTAGTCTGCTTGTTGAAACGAGTAAGCATAGCAATATAGGCAACAGCTACAATGTGGTACAACCATTCCATCCTGCATTTGACATTGTATATAGCAATACTTTAACCAAGCTGTATAAATCCATCCACAATCACCTTTTGTAATCAAGACTATACATACCCTTTGTTGAATTGTTTAGTCAAGTAATAATAAATTTTGTTATTAACAAAATCTTATATTCATCTTAGCTATAGAATAATTGCATATTATACTACTTACAGCGTCCAATCTAATCTTCCTGACATTGCCAGTGACTTCTGCAAGTGCAGAAATGTTTTTTTTTTAACCTAAAAATTATTTTAAAAAAATATATTCCCATCACAATGTCGCAAGAACATGTGAGCTCTTTGGCGACAATATCTATAGAATGAACGAGAGCGAGGAGTGTTAATTTTAGTAATGTGGTAACTTCATCAGCTGAAAAGTCAAGGAAAACATTATTTTAATTTGAAAGAGTTGTAAATGTAAAGTTTTTATTTTGGGTTTTCAATGTTAAACATTTATAAAATACTGAAATACATTATCTGTCTAAATAAAAAATTTGGCTAATTATTATTTATTCATTTCAATTAACATTATAATTTAAATGTATTGACAAAACAATCATTTTAAGTTTATTAGCACTGGATGGTTTTTCATAAAACACTTATAAAATGTTAAAAAACTAAAAATAGTATATAATTCTTTCATTTGAGTTAACGTTATATTATAAATGTATTACCAAAACAATTAAATTTCATTTTAAGTTTATTAACACTAGTTGTATTTACTTAACTGCCGCCCTGAAACTTAAAGGCCAACTTTGAAATTATGTTTTGAATTTTGAAGTGTGTGGGAAGAGTACAGTTTAGTCAATTTTTTTCTAACAGCGGTTTGAGCGGGAGATCGACGGATAAAAGGTGGATAAAGTGTGAGTTACCCATCTGTCGTTTGGATTGTTTTGGTTCCAGGGCGCTCGATGCCTTGCTACACCACTGGTGGACAGCATAATCATATATATTTTTTTCTGTCAGAAGAACTCATGGTTTCTTGCATTGGCTTCCATATTCTATTCTAATAGTCATCAGCGCCAGGCCTTTAAAAGTTTGTGATTACCTAACTCTTGAGACTTCGTAAGTTTATTTTATATAGAAAGCGGAAAACATGTTGTCGGACAAATATTATTGATCATTTCTGCTAGTCCGACAGCGTGAACAATGCAAAGTTATGACACCATAAAATTTAGCACCTAACCGCTGATTTTTTCAGAATCGTTTACATAAAATATTTATAATTAAGAGGTAACCTTGTTCGAAGTTTTCGGGGCATACTAGTTGTCGAACTGCTGATTTTTTCAGAATCGTTTACATAAAATATTTATAATTAAGAGGTAACCTTGTCCGAAGTTTTCGGGGCATACTAGTTGTCGGGCGCTCTAAAGTTGAGGGTTTCATGCAAATATTTATGATCTTTTGTCGGACCAAAATAGGGCATGTAAAGTGTATTATTTTCTGATCAGTGATTCAATTGTCCAACAAAAAAAATTGAAGTAAATAATTAGTCCAACAAAAAAAGTGAAATATTTGAATAAATCTATAAAGCGTTAGCGGAAGGGTGGTGCAGTTAAATTTAAACGCATTTTCCTCAGTTAGTTATATAGTGCTAAAGCTGGAAATTGATTAAAACACTTTTTATAACATTTAGAACGGCAACACAAATACGTTCTCCGAAATTTGTTCTCTTGCTTAAAATTTTTGGGAAAGTAGTTATGGACATTCTTTATAATATTACTAAGATTTAAAAAAATAATTTTCAGCTTAATTAACAGAGAAAAACTTGTTTGAAAAATGTTTGAACCCTCAATTGCCTTATTATTCCCTATCGAATAGTGTAACTATGAAAACAATCGGATAATAGTTAAGTTAAAGATATTAAGTGCATACGTAACCACAATAATATTGTGATAAATGTGTTGGTATAGGATGCCGGGTTGAACAAACCAATTATTACACATAACTTAACTATTATCCTTCATCCGATTGTTTTGACAGTTACTCCATCCGATACAGAATAAAAAGGGCTACAAAAAAGATGACATGACATTTTTTTTATTTTGGTTTTTGGGTAATTCAGGTTTGAAATATTCAAACAGTCACCATTTTTAAATGTAAGATTGGATGTAATTGTTTAATTTACTTAAAATAGATCATTGTTACATTAAACTTCATGTCAAGTTTGAACTCAATCGGTCAATCCGTTCTCTAGGTATTTTGTAAAAAACACATACAGACAGACAGACGAAAAATTAAGCATTGTAGACCCATGTTTATATTATGAAATATGTTTTTCTCGATCCCTGGAACAAATCCACAAAGGGAACCAGAGAGTTCGGGGACACCCTAATTATAATAATAACAAAATATTTATTAATTATATAATACATACATTTTTTTATTTCCTACATAATTGATATTTTTTCTAATATCCATGTAATATTGCATTTTTTATACGTATGTTACTTTTAATGTTTTTCAGTTTTTTCGAAAATCCCCAATATTAATGTCGGACAAATGGTTCAATGTGTTGTAAATATTTTACAAAAAATACAAAATGAAAATTCTATGTTAGGTAATAAATATAAAAGTTGCATGAAACCCTCAATTTTATTGCGTCGGACAACTAGTATGCCCTGAAAACGTTGTCGGACAAGGTTACCACTTAATTATAAATATTTTATCTAAACGATTCCGAAAAAGTCAGTGGTTAGGTGCTAAATTTTATGGCGTCATAACTTTGCCGTGTTCGGGGTGCGGACACGCTGAAATGACCAATAATATTTGTCCAACAAAATGTTTTTCGCTTTCTATATAAAACAAACTTTCGATTAAAAGAAAAATTATATTTAGGTCATAAATTTGTTTTCCGTATGACATAAATGACTTTGTTGCCGGGGTCTCAAAGGAAAACGCCCCGCTACCAAGGATTGTTGCAAATAAAAATGTTGTCCGACTCGTCATAAATAAGGGATATATGAGGTCTCAAGCCTTAAGAAATCATAAATTTTTAAAGGCCTGGGCCCGAGGACTAAAACTATCGGATTTGTGATGAGATATTAGAGTACCACAATGTTCATGCGGAAATGATTTAACTAACACACATTCTAACAAAATTTGAAGTTTAACTGTTTGCATAAAAGATACTACATACATGATTATTGAACCTTGGCAATGATTACCAGGTTATTGATCTGGTCTTAACCTTTCTGCATCATCTGAATGTTTTTTTTTTATCAATTTTTAACACTGTGTTTGTGCTGGAAAATTACTAAATAAATTATCTAACACTTTATAAAAACACTTTATCTAACACTTTATTACTTTTTTTAATGTTTTCATTATAGGAATTAGATGAAATGTGGTGTTTCAAACATTTGCTAGGAGAGATACCAAACAGACTTACTCATTGTTGTACTGTTGAATTGTTACCATTGATGGATTTACCAGCTGTCAAAATTGTAAGTTTGTTTCAGTTTAATTTATTCATAGATCAATTGTTGCACTGAATGGTGGGACCACAATTTTCCACAATAAAAGTTTGAATAAATAATTTACTACTCATCTTTAATCATCATTTTTTATTATCATTCACTGGCAATACTAGATGTTTGTGTGAATTTTTTTACTATTCATGTACTTTTGTTTGTCTTGTGAAATTGTACTTTAACCCTTTCCACTCGAGTGTCGGGGCAGCCCCGCATCCTACTAATCCGCACGAACCCCTATGTCGGGCAAGCCCCGAACTCGATATGATAACATTCTTTGATTGCATTTGAACAGACGTAGTTACTTTGATGACCACTATTGTTGAAGTTTGAGATGTGCTGCTATCTGTGGAATTTTTTTAGGGCCATTTGAGTTCAGTTTCTGTGGTAAATAAATCTTACAAAATGTAATGTTTGCCGTCTTTGGCCGGGCTGTAAACAGCTGTCTGCTCTCGCCGTTGTTTGATTCCTACTTACTACGCAGTGTTTTATTGAGATTAAGCGTTGTTTAGTTTTGTTGAACTAAGTTATCGTGTGTAATTTCACAGTTTATTTTTGAATATTGTTCTTTTTATAATAATAATGATTGTTGTGAAATAAAATGAACGTAGACGAAGGCAGTTTGTTACAAAATTACGGAACTTTTGTTTCGAACCTGAGTGATTATAAATTAAAATATTACCAATCAGTTTTGAAACAAGCTTTTCTTACTAGTTTTGATCTACATAATACTGTTGTTAACAATAAAATAAATAGTTGAGGCAATTTTGTACAAGTTGGTGTCAAAACTAATTGTTTTCATAAAAACTCATTTTTTACAAAAAAATTGTTTTTCTATTATAATTTTTTTATAATTTATTATTGTGTCTAAAACATGTGTAAACCACTTAATTTTGTTTATAATGATATAGACAACAAAAAACAAGCAACAAATATAGGTCTTCCCATTGAAAATTTTTCCAAAATTCTTGTTTATTCCAGTTTTTTGTTACAAATTTATATTTTTTTCAATAAATAAAAATTAAAAACTTATACTTGAAAATAAAAATATATTTTTTTTTTTCATACCAATCTATACTTTAGTCATAGAAGAAACTACAAAAAAAATCAGCCTTTTAGAACTGACAGAAATTCCTTTTTTTTTTTGTGTAAATAAACATGTTACAGTGCAATATTCGCTCAAAATTAATCTCACCTGATAGCAACACTAGGTCCGCAGTAATTGGAGTGGAAAAGGGTTAAATATTATTAGTCACCACTTAGTTTTTACTCACAAATTCATTAATGTCAGTGAAGTGAATACATATGTTAAAAAAGAGAAAACGAATGAATATTTTTAGGCATTTATAAAGTTTTTTACAAGTTATGTTCTATTGTATTGTTGCTTTGTTTATTTTTAACATTATTTTAATTTTGTTTTTATTTATAAATCTTGGTTTATATACAATTTGTATTTTATTTGACTCGTGTTTTAGGTTTTTAAATTTTGTATTTGTTCATATTAAGTTTTGATTTATTTAAGTTTGAATGTATTGTTTTGTCTGTTTTATTTTAGAGGAAGAGAGGACACTGTGATCCTAACTTCTCATCTAAAAAAATCCAAAACAATAAATTAATCTTGATTTTTATATATTTTTGTAAACAATGTATACAGATTACTCAGAAAGAAATTAACTAGGACACTATGAAGTGTTAAATTTTATATTATTTACGTGTATAGTAGAATTTTTATTGACGGAAATAATCAACCAAAATATTCTTCTCTAATATTTACAGTAAAAATATTTCTTTTTCCGTCTAAAACAAAATCTTATGACTTATAAATAATGCAAACACATTCCTTTAATTTGATTACGTGCCACCCTGCAGCATAGCCTACCTTTTAGACAAAGGGGTGAATTCAGGATGTACCATGCTAACTTTAACCTTAGGGGTTCGTGAGTATTGTGTATAAGTCAGTTTATTTTAACACTTACATGGCTCACATCATCCGTACTTATTATAATAATTGAAGTTGTGATTCTATGTTTTGGCTTTTATGACAACTTGTATGATCTAAGCTTTATAAATTGCACAGTCATATAAACAAAACTGAAACAAGTCGTAAAAACGAAGAAAAATTTAAGGTAGTTTAGAACGGGGAAGTTTTACAAACTATGGTGGTTGACTTTGATGTTTAAAACATGAAACTAGTCTAAATGACTCTAAATAGCTTGTTTTTTATTAAAATATTTAATCGTTATTTTATTACATTATTTTAAGTTATTATATATCAGACTTCATAAATCATACTACCATCCAAAACCACCTTTCTCATTTTTAGTTTACAGAAATTTACTTGTATACTACCGGTACTCAATTTTTATTCTTTAAAATATGTTTGTAAATAATTAGCATTGTTTAAGAAACAAAAATGTGTCTTATCAGAGCATAACATTTCCAAGTATTAAGTGTTGTGTTTAAGAAGACACTAAAAGTAAAAGGCTAAATTTTGAAAATTGTCATCAAGAATTGACTTTTCATGTGGATTATCCATTAGCCTTACAATCAGTATAGATTTAAAAATAAGGAAAATGTAATAGTAGATTGCTTGATAAGTGCTATTTCCTCAATTACTGTATATATAGTTGTTAGGTTCATTCATCCTTTAGAATTAATAGATTGTACATAAATACTGCTCCTAAAGTCTACAGATAAGTTTAGAAAATTAGATATTATCTTTATCTAATATTTGTAAATATTAATCATCGGTAAAAGGATTCATGTTAGACTAATTTTAAAACAGAGAGGGGGTTAACAGAAATAACTCCCTTCGGGAAATAATTGACACCAGAGATTGTGCTAGAGGACAAGTCAACAAAATACACATAAATATAATATTTTTATAAACAAATTAATAAAAACAAAAAATATCACTAATACAATATATTGTAAAATATTTAAGTAAAACAATAAAAAAACACTCGCATATACATAACAAAACCTAGAATTTTTAAACATAATTATATTTTCGGAAAAGAATATTGAAAAATCTAAAGATGAGAAAAACAAAAGGCTTAAAAACTAATTATATGATTTCGGCAAACGTATAAAAGCGATGCTTTCCCATTTGGAAAATTGATAAATACATATATTATGCTGTTTAATCAGCATATTCCTTACCCTTGTTAAAAAAGAGTAATTTGATAAAAATTATTTATAAATCTTAGCTGAGACTTAGTTCGAACACTGTTCATAATTTTAATCATATATAATCTCTAATATATTTCAGCTTGTATTTAAACCTGATGAAAATGATTAGATAACCAAAAAATAAACTTCAGTAAAAAAAATCACTTTTTAAAATTAATAAAAATAATCGGTACCAGGAACTGGCACATACTTCTCACAAACACATTTAAATTGCTAAACAGATTCACTGTGACTTGTAGGGTGGGGTAGGAGAGTTTGTTTTATTAAAGTTAGAGATTAACTAATAAATATTATTATTATTATCTAGAGAGATAACTATTCGATCGATTTCGAAAAAATTTGCACCAAACACGTCAATTAGGTCTTTATAGATGCACGTAAAAAGGTTTTGAAAAATTTGAAAAACAACCCCCTTTATGGCCAAAAAAACCCCAAAAATCAGTTATTATTATTAGCTAAATGAGAATTTTTAGAAAGATGCGGGTTTTTGTATATGGTAGGGCACATTAAAGGCTACAAATAAGCCAAATTTTATCAAAATCGTTAGAGCCGTTTTTTTATAAAAAAAATAACAAATTTTTTGGGAGTTTTTTGGCCAAAAAGGGGGTTGTTTTTTAAAATTGTTCAAAACCCTTTTTCGTGCATCTATACAGGCGTACTGGACATATCTTGTGCAAATTTGGTTGAAATCGATCGAATAGTTTTCTCTCTAGCTTTGTATACAAACAGACATACATACAGACATACAGACATTTTGTAAAAACCACTTTTTTGGACTCAGGGGGTCCCAAGACGGATATTTCCACAAAAATCTCAACATCGATTTTTTTTTGCGATCACTATACTTTCTCTGTAGGTACTATAGTATAGTGAGAAAGTAAAATATAATATCATTCAATAAGTTGCTAATGTATTCGACAAAATTTATATTTAAATTATTTCTTAGAAAATATGTTTAATATCCTTTTAAATTAGGTTTTTGTTTGATTAAAGTTGATTGGGCCCATCTCAAATAAACTCGAAACAAAATAAACAAAATTTCAGGTAAACTAAATATTTCACAGAATAAAGGCATTCGGTTTCCCTCAACTTATGTGATTGTATTTTAATATGCACATTTAATATTAATCTGATATTTTACTACTTTTAAATCTTTTTTAGCCCATGGATCAAGCGGGTGGAGAGGTCAGCTATTCCCCTTACCTAACAATATTATTAGCCTTGGACAGTCCAATTTTCATTTCCTTTCCTTTTCCTGAATTGTAAGCAATTTGCTAACTCACGTACTAGCACATATTGAGCATTTGTATTTTCTTTTTGTATATAAGTTTTAGTTATTAAATTCAAGTATATTTGTATAGTGTAAGTAACAAAAGAAAACATTACTATAAATAATATACAAGTTTCTTCCTTTTTCATTCAAAATTCTAGTATCGGAAAATTTTTGTGTTTTCTTTTTTCCGCTGTGAAATAAATACTAATACACAAACTGCGGCAGTTATTTACTAACAGTGCGTACTCTCGCATAATTCAAATTTATTAGTAGAAAGGTTTCCCAAAATATATTTTTTTTTTAAGTTTAAAATTTTAAAAATATACCTAGTAAAGAATGGTATAACAATACCAAAATTCAAAATTTACTACAAAAATAGTGAATAAAATGGAGGATCTAGCTACCGCAAGCAGATTGCCACCACATGTGCTCTCACTCGCAAATCTGTCTGTGTTGTGCTTGCATTAATGTCTCCAATGATGAATGAATGAACTACAATGATCAATTTGCTTTTCTCTTGTTTTCTTGTAATATTCTTTAAAAGTTCATCTAAATATTTTGTGTGAATTTTCTAAAAAAACTTTCTAAAACCTCAAACATCATCAAAATGTTGCTTTAAAGAAATAAGTTTATTTTTTTTTTGACAAACAATTTTTACCTCTCTGTAACACTGTATTAGCACCAAAGTGTTTTCTTAACTTGTAAATATTATTTATACGTAGTTTATGTTTTGTAAACACCATACAGAAAATTTCCTATGTCAATATATTAACACAACTTTCTGTGTCTTAGGGTCGTGCCAAGCAGTTGTTCAATGCAGGGTATAAAAGCATAGCATTATTGGCTAAGGCTGATCCTAAAACTCTGGTCCAAGCAATTGATCATATGCCACGTAAAGTTGCACATCAAATTGTTGCTGCAGCTAAGGTAAGAGTTTGTTCAACCAGTCTGTGTTCATGATATTAATTACTATTCAAATTTGTTTTTTTATGAATAACAATTATTATAGCTGGTGGACAGTATAATATTTCTATTCGTCAATTATATGAATCAGTAAAACGACTTCGAATTCAATCTTTGCTAACCCTAAATTCACACACTTTTGGAACTGTACAAATCAAGAAGGTTTTTGAAAATAATGAAACTTCTGCCCCTAGGCCTACAGCAGGAAGAAGAACACAATGTTGATAATTTTAATATTAATATCGATACAGCAGATTTTAAAAATTTTAACCATGAATTAGCCTAACTGTAATTACTTACTTAGGAGGTTACTGTTGCTACGTTGTTTAAAAAAAATTAAAATGTGAAATTTGTAAAGAAAAGTTAGTTTTACCTGAGGAAATGGTTGTTGAAGACAGTTACAGGCTTGTTAGAAATTTGAATTGGGGACGGTTGCTGTATCCAAAAGGCAATGTAATGCAATTAGTTTTACATCATTATATATCCTTCTTAATAAATTGCTGGAAAAGTATGTAGAAGACTTTTTAAATATACATATTAAAAAGACTTTTGTATCAAAATTAGTGCTAAAATACATGACCAAAAAAGATTATTTAAATTATTTTAGTGGATGTGAACTACACAGTGTGCAAGATATCACAACAATTATTATAAACTGTACATCAAATACACTAGCCTAATAAAAAATTACTGTGGGAAATTTAATGATAAGACTGGAAAAGAACATAGCAATAGAAAGCTTAGTACCCTGAAGCTGTAGGCTAATAATTACAGGTATGTTAGTTTCTACTTTCTACTATTGTAATTATTTAGTTTTTTTTTTTTTTAATATGATAGCATGCAATTTGAAAGGCTAATTTAAATTAGGGCATATAGGCTATAATAGTTAGGGTGTTTTATAAAGCTAGTATATTTTCCAGAAAAAGCAAATAGCAAATTGTGTACAACAAAAAATGCAAAATGTATTTTTTAACATTTCATATTTCAAGTTAAAT
>JAGFPH010001606.1:225358-246957 GCA_018207615.1 Philaenus spumarius | reverse complement strand
AAAAAATGCAAAATGTATTTTTTAACATTTCATATTTCAAGTTAAATCTATAAATATTAATATTTTTTTTATATAATATAAATAAAATATGGATAGAAATAAATATATTATTCTTATAAAGGCATAATTTAAGGCTGAAAATGATTTTTGACTACAAAATATTACAGTTTGACCTTGTTAATAAAGCGAACGATTTCTATACAGCTGCATTTACTGCGTGAGCCTAGGCCTTCCTTTACTGATGTCACGCCTGAGCTCTGAAGCCTTGTATTATAGGTGGTGTTGGTTGTGTCATGTTTTTAAATGTTTATATTTTTGTGTTGACGACCCCTATTAAGTGAATGACATTTTTATGCGCCTGATGAAAACTTAGAATTAAGTAGTTTATTACCTTATTTATTATGGTCCATCACAATCCTTATTTATAATATTTTATTAGGTAACAGTTTTTGACATTTGTAATGTTGTCAGATCACTTAACACACAGTCACATTAATAAATTCACAGAAACAAAACACTTTAACAAGTTATCTACATTAAAAAAATTTATCTTGGTAGTTGTCTATAATACATTTTTTTTAGTATTTAGCCAATAACTCGGTTATTTTTTAAGTTACAGATAATACAAAAAAAAAAAACTGTTATGTTTGTCATTGAAAAAGCAATTTATTATTTTTTTTTTTTTTATAAAGGTAGTGGATTTTGAAATATCTTACATTAAACATTTTAAATATATGAAAAACATTTTGGGTTTTTGAATATGGGTACCAAATATATTCTATCCAAAATGTTTGTTCAATATATTTCCTAGATCCAGAGATAGTAAATATTTTGTAAAAAAAAATGGTGAATAACTAGAAAACGAAGCATTTCCAAACCTATGTTCATATTAACTTTTTTCTTTATTTTCAATAGTAAAACACATCCTGAAAGTTCTCCGTTTCTTCCTTAATCACCCTGTATAAAGAACTCAAATAGTTAATACAAAATAATCAATTTTAAATACAATAAATAATCTTATCTTCTAAAGCGAGAGATAATTGTTTGTCTGCTAAATGGATCTGGAATCTCCGTCTAAGGATTTTTCATTTTTTGATTTTATATGGGGCTTTTGGCCACGAAAAATCGATTGGAAATGGTCACCAGTCTGGGAAAATTTGTTTTCTACGTCTTTTTATTAAATTAAAAAGTGAAATTTGCCCATTTTAAACAATACAAAGCACAGCTGATGCAAATGTTTTCAATGCCATTACAATAATCATCTGCTTTCTTTTAAACTGTATATTTTATTAGAGGTAAGCCTAATGTTGTATCTATTTATAGTTACCATGGCAACGAATACTTCTGCTAAATAAACATACCTTTATTTAGTTGTTTAATGTTATAGGCCTAACCTAAACGATGTTCACGGAAATTTGCAATAATAGTTATTGACGTGAGCGAACTAGGCCCTAGGCCTAAATCGATATTGAAATATTAAACTTTAATTTAGGCCTGACTTATTTCTGAGGCATAGCGTTGAGATTATGGTTAATCCTTTAAACTGTATTTTTATTACAGGTAAGCCTAATGTTGTATATACCCTTTATTTAGTTGTTTAATGTTATAGGCCTAACCTCAAAACTCAATAATCCAATATTTATTATTGAAATCATAGCCCTGCTTATAATCGAGCTTTAGCTCGGTCTCCTGGTACTATATCTTTAAAAAGGCACACACATTACAGATGTAAAATAATAACTGTATTTGTTTGAAATTAACATTATATTTGTTATGATTCTTGTTACAGTTAATGATTTTAGCAAAAGCAGAAAGTCTGCAAGAAGAAGCTGAAGATGTTTTAGACGCTCTTAATAGTGGAAAGCAATCAGATAGTTCCTTTTTATAAATTTTATAGGCCTAAATTTTATATTATTTTTGATACTTAAATATAGCAATAGTACCTAGTATAAGTAAACTTTTTTTACTTTTATTATTGTGATTATTTATAAAATATAATTATGTTTTGTTATTTTATTGTATTTATTTTTGAAGTAATTTAACTAATCTTCCTCAAATTCTTAAAATATCTACAGATAATGCTTTTCAAAACAAATTTTGTCGTGTATTATATTATTATTATGTATATATGTTATGTTTATATGTAAATAAATTTATAATAAACATTTAAAATACAGTATAACTTATATATAAATCAGAGTTGTGTATTACTATAACCTTTATACTTTAACATTTCTTTTAGCCCAGGCAACAGGTACATTTACATGGAAAAAATGCGGGAGAGATAAAACTTGGTAATATAGTACATTTTGACATCCTAAAAAAACATACTAAGTTTGCGACCCCCACCACTTTGAGCTTACGCCGCCATCTTGGAAAATGGTGGCCAAATTCCTTAGAGAATTGAATAGTATATGAAACATCACATTACCCACCTACAAACATCACATTTCAAGATGTTGAAACTGTAATCCCTGAGACCTTGCATACTTCTTTTCAAGATGTTATTTTAAAAAACAAGCATGGTTCTAGAGACCAAGTGTGCTGCTTTGTCTCATTCTTTAATTGCTGTAGCACGACCTAGGTAATTTTTGTCACCCTTGCAAATTGGAACGGCTGCATTCTTATACGAGAAATTCGGATCCAGACAGCTGTTGTATCCTCTTTAACAATAATAATACAACAAATTTATAATAAATTCAATTTCAGGTGATAATTCATGCAGTTTTTATAAATAAAAATACAGTAAAAAAAACCGCCCCATTAACTTTACCTCTCGGGTGGTGTGGAAGCTAGTACAATGAAAAGTAATAATAATAATTACTATTACAAAACAAATAATAGTTCAATAATATAATAAATAATTCATCAATTTCAGGTGATAATAACGCATTCGTGCAGTTTTGTAAATACACAACACATGAGATGGCACTTAACTCAAAAATTATTTATTTCACACAAAAAATGTTGATGCAAAACTTTTAGAGAATTCAATTCTCTATAAATTTTATACGAAACCTTTTTTCTAGGACACACCCAACTGAAGTTATTTTGAAAAAACCGGAATTTTTTCAAAATGGTGGCGTAAGCTCAAAGTGGTGGGGGTCGCAACTCCCTACTGCTTGGGCTATCTCAATTTCACACTATATGAAAATACAAATAATTCACTTTTTTTACCAACACAATCATAGTTTATCACTCAGTTTAAAGCCAATATTCAAAGTGTGTTACTTATTTTACTGAATTTGTCAGAAACATAAATTATTATATAATTTGAACTATTAAATAAAATATTTTGTTAAACAGCGCATTTTTTGAGGAAAAATACTGAAATTTATAAATAGTACTGAATTTACAAAAATTTGGAGTCATAAAAATAGTAACAAATAATGTTATTTGCCCGTTTAAAATAAGTAGGTAGCTAAACTAAGTAAGAGTTTCAGTATTTTGTACAATAATTAGCTGTTTCTTTTTAATCTTCCTGTTATACTGTTCTGCAAACTTATTTAATAATTTGGTTTACTCTTTTAATATTACTTACCATCTTACTAAACCTACACCTTCATTTAAAAAGACCAACCTGACTGGTCATTAGAAACATCTAAAATAGGAAGCATTTTTTGCTAGTTTTGCAAGGGTTATTTTAAAAATATTATTTCACTGCAAATATAAAAAAAAAATGTTTTGTCTTGTAATATAGCTTAATTAAAAAAAAATTATATTCGATAGAATTCTTAATCATGATTATCATGATTTACCATTTAGCAGTTGATATATTTTTTATCCAGTTCTCCTTAGACTACAGTTTGGCATTGTCAATGTTGACATAGGAAAAGAGCATCAAAATAGTTGACATTAAGAACAAAAACAAAGTTGTACAATAATAATAATAATAATAACATATGCTTTATTGATTTATTTTACAGAATTATAACGTTTCTTTTCTAACATATAGTCTAGCATGGCTTCAGCCGTCTGCTAGGTTGACATCAATACACACATAAATACAAGTTTGATTAGAAATGAGTACATAAATTAAATTCCCAATTACAATAAAGCTCAGCGATCGTAACCTAAAAGTATTATCAAAAGTTAAATTCTTTTATCAATGCCCATCTATAATGCCATGCTTGTTCAAGATATTTACATAATACTACCCAATCCTTACCATTCATAAAGTCCTTGAACTCTGACATCGACAATCTTTCTTTACCCAGATACGATTTTCTATGTTGCACCAATATCGGGCATTCTGCCACAAAATGGTAAACGTCTTCGTTTACTCCCATATTACATAAAGAACAAAGATAATTTTTCCCTTCAACCCACGGTTTAAAATTTAAATGAATTAACTCGGCTCTACACTTAAATGCCCATTTTATTTCCTGCAACTTATATTCATTTTTACTACAGTTAAAATAGTGTTGTTGCCCTAGATTAAAATCTAAACTGGAGTAAATTTTATGAAATTTCCCATTTTTTGCTGCTAGTAAAAGCTGTTCCCTCTGTTCCAAACTTATTTTTTTCAGTAAATATTTTAATTGAGTATTTTTAGAACTACAGTTAATTTTGTCCCAGACTTCTAAATTCTTGTCTATCCCCACTTCATATTTGGCCCCTAAAGTCTTCCATTCTTTATACCATGAAATGTTAGAATTAACTATTTTTTTTGCCAAAATTTTTGGCAACCTGTCTTCCGGCATAGCCAACACTCCAAACAAATACTTAAAATGAAGCTTCAAAGTATACAAATACAGCTTATCTATCCCCGTCTCCAGATAAATTGCATAATTTGGTGTGTTTAGAGGCAGCCCTAGTAACTTTTTTATGAAAAACCTAAATGCTTTTTCAACACTATTAAATTCCCTATAACCCCAAACTTGAGCTGCATAACTTACTGTTGCTCTTTGAACTGCTTGGAAACTTGATAGTTTTACAGTTAGTGGAACGTGTTTACACCCAATAAATTTAGACCAGACACAGTTTATACTAGCTTTGGCCATTGCTAACTTAGACTTATGATGGTTCTCGTAAGACAAATTCGGAGTTAAGTCAAGCCCTAAATATTTATAACTGTTTACTATTTCAATCTGTTTTTCATCAAAAGTCCACCTTTCATTAGCTGCCAATTTCCCACCGTTTCTAAAAACCATCACTTTCGATTTTATTAAGTTTACTCTTAAATTCCATGTGTTGCAATACATATTTAATTTATCTACCATAGCCTGAAGACCTTCTGGCGATGAGGACATAATAGCTATATCGTCCGCATAAAGCAGCACCCGAATACAAACCCCATCAACACAACATCCTCCCTCCAATGCCTCATGTAGGTCATTCAAGAAAAGTGAAAATAATAATGGACTCAGTAAACATCCCTGCCTTACTCCCATTTTCGTTTCAAAACAATCTGACACACCAGTTCCGCACCATACCCCAGCCACAGTTTCTTTGTATAAATTTTGAAGCACTCTTAATATCTTTGTTGAGACTCCTAAACATGATAGTTTAAAAAACAATGCATGCCTATCTACCGTGTCAAACGCTGCCGAGAAGTCTACAAAAAAACAATAAAGTTTACCTTTCTTTTTAGCTAATCGTAAATTAATCATACTTATAAGATTAAATATATTATCCACGGTTGAGTAACCTCTTCTAAAGCCGGCCTGATATTCATTAAGAATTTTATGTTTTTGTTCCCAGTTTGTAAGCCTATTCAAAATAATCCCGGTAAAAACCTTAGTAAGGGTGTTCATAAACGATATGCCACGATAGTTTTCTACCAAATTTACATCACCTTTTTTATACATAGGGAATATAATACTTTTTTTAAACGAAACCGGTACATTACCTGTTTCAAATATATGGTTGAACGCGTCCAGAATCCTTATCAAAACATTGTCTGGCAAGTTCTTAATAAACTCATATGGTATACCGTCCAATCCAGGAGCTTTGTTATTTTTAGCTTTCGCTAACACTATTTTAATTTCTGAAATTTTAAATTTTTCGTCAAGAAAAGAATCCAGCACATACGGCTGCGCATAACTGACCTGCATTGCACGAGAGCAAGGGTTAAACAAGTTTGAAAAGTATTCAATCCAGTTACTCACATTAATGTTCGCACCTACTCGGAATTGCTTATTTTTTAACGAATTTATTAATTTCCATAATCCCCTATTATCTGTGACACGTCTAAATGACTCCTCAATTGAAAGATTGTAATCATTACGTTTCCCGGCACACATTATTTTATATTCTTTATTTGCTTGTAAATAAGCGTTTTTTGTAAACTGTGAATCAGTTCGGCGAAACAAATGTAATAGCTTAAAAACCCTATTCCGTAGTTTCGCACAATCATTATCAAACCATTTTTGTTTGAAGAATATCTTTCTAGTTTCTGTATTACCCAAGCTTACTCTCACATGCGCGGCGCCTCTAATAGCCATAACTATTTGTTCTATCAAGTTTTGCGTGCCCTCACCCCTGTTAAATTGTTTTAGTTCAGAGTTTATTTTATCTGCAAAAAATTGTTCGTCATTTCTAGTCCATTTAAGTTTTGGCAATAAAGGAAGTATTACTTGTTGTTTATTTAATTGACCACATTTAACTTGCAAAGTAACTGGGAAATGATCAGATCCCACTTGTTCACCTACTTTAAAATCCTGAATACAAAATAAACAATTTGTCGAAACCGCCGCATAATCAATTACGGAATTACCTCTAGCATTAACAAAAGTAAATTCTCCATTTTTATCACCACCTGTCCTCCCATTTAACACAGTTAACCCAAAGTCTTCCCAAAAATCAATTATTTTTTTCCCACGAGAATTAATAATTTTATCTTTAGATTCCCTTAACCTGAAGATATTATCAGAGACACAATCTTCCGCTACTAAATCTTCTATGACCTGTCTATCTGCAATCCGTGCATTATAATCACCAATAATAATAAAGTTTTTGTCAGAGTTCTCGGACATAACATTATACAAAATTTCAAAATTTCTCTCCCAAACATTACAATTCAAATACAATGGGAATACATAAATACAATTATTCCCCTCTACTCGGATTTTAATTAAATTGATATCATTAAAACTACAGAATGAAATTACGGCCTTAAAAGTAGAATTTTTATTAATTCCTATCAGTATTCCCCCCATTGCTCTACCAAAAGCAGACGTTCTGGTTGCAGAAACCCATTTCAGTTCAAAATTACAAAAATACTTATTAAAACAATCTACTTCTTGTTCACCTACAAATGTTTCTAACAGAATAATTATATCAAAGTTAACCACAAAATTTAAAAAGTCTTTATCATTAATTTTGAATTTAAGTCCCGCTACATTATAGGATAATACATTTATACATTCACCAACATCTCTCTGAACTCTTACGCTTCGCTGAGACTTGGTCCAACGTCCTCATTTCGTAGCTGTCTCCACCGAATCTTCCTGCGTTTGGATTCCCACCATGCCTCTACTGACACTATTCCGTCTACCATCAGATATCTTCTTGACGAATTCACTGAAATCTATACGAAAGAGCTGTTTCAGTTTCTTAAGTCCATCTTCTCCTTCCGCTATCAGCTGGTCGTCCTTCCACGTAAATGAACAGCCCTCCACCACCATTCGATCAAAAATAATTGGCATTCTTCGATGTCCCGCTACTCGTTCTATTTCTTTCCGAAGCTCCACCAAACGACCTCTCCTTTTTCTGACTGCCTGAGAGTAATCCCGATGTACGACATAGCCCGTGCCCTTCAAATTCCTTGTTTGGGCCATTATCCAGTTAATATCAGCATCTTCTGGTATATGTGCTATTATTGGTCCGTTTAATTGATTTCTAGATCCAGTAGGATGTGCACGATTCACCCATATTTTGTCGCTTGTTTGTAGAACATTTAAACAAAAATCTTTTATTATTTTGCAATAATCATCTCCCTGTTTATGTGTCAGACCCTTAAAGATTAAGTTATTTCTGCGCGAGCGCCCTTCCAAATCGTCTACCCTATCTACAATATATTTTTGATTTGCACGCAGTTCTTGAATTTCCTTCTTCAACTCTAAATTTTCCACTTTAAGCAATTCTAAATCCGTTGATAACGCTTGTAGATCTTCCTTAGTAGCTAAAGACGCCAATTTCTGATCCAACAAACTGCCCAGCGCCTCCATCAATTGAGAATGCGTCATGTCTCCAACTTTCTCCATATTGTTTATTTTCGAAGACCTATGTTTATTCTGGTTCTCACTATCCACTAACACTTCCGGAGATGAGTTTCCTCTAGAACGTTTAAAACCTCGTTTTGTTACTGGTGTAAAAAAATTTTCAATTCTTGAATTAGGCATATGCTTTCTAATTTAGTCTATTCAGTTTACCAAATATATAAACTCAATGACAATTGCTAGAATTTATATTGAAATCACACTAAAATAAAAAATTACACTTGTATGTAAAAATGCTGTTTCGTATTACTATCAATATGTTCAACACTTTAGTTATTAAAAAATGTGAATGGGGCAATATGCAGTTTCATTAATTTAAATTCATTAGGTCAATGCACCCACGTTTACCCCAACCAGCTGCTCAGAACATTTACAAACCGCACAAAACAAATAGATCCGAGATACAAGCTCCAGATAAACTGTGATAACGCTGAACCCAACTTTAAAGGTAAACAACTGTCCACGGCCCGTGTAATCCGATGACGGACACAGATAGATGACGTAATAGATCTAGTTACTTAAAATATTTCAGTTCTCAAGTTGGCAAACGTTTGTTCAAAGTCCAAACAAATTAGACGCACACAGCAGCCTTCCTTCCGTCAGCCGAACCTAACCTATTTATACACGATGGTTTTCGAGTGAACTCATTTACTGACAGTACTCACAGTTTTCCTCGGATTTGCATATTACAACCAACTACAGGGTTATTTAAATTTATCTTGCATACCAAAAATTACTCACAAAATTAATTAAACTCGCTTTAAATTATTAAACTCACTGAGGAAAATAAGTGCTTCCTTCTTAGACGACTCAGTCTTGCCAACCTCCAAAGTTGTACAATAAATACAACATGCAGAAGCAAACCTTAATATAAACAAACACCTCTAAACTCTTCCACTAAATAAGATCATTGGTCTGTTTAAAATACTTTCTTTACTAGTGCCGCTTGAGCTATATTTTATATCAGACTGCAATTTATAGAACAGTCTGAATCCCATGTAAAATGAACCAGCCTCATTAACAGATATTCGCATAGGCGTGACCAGGGGGGTTATAACTCCCCCCCCCCATTTAAAAAAATATTTTGCACTGTTTACATTTTAAAAAAACGCTCTTAAGAGTAAAATTTGTTTTCAACACCTGTGAAAATGTCAAGCTACCATAAATTATCAATATATTGCTGACATCATCTTTGGTCGAATTGGGCAATGGCACTTTATTTTATATAGATGCAGTGTAGTGTATCAAAGTAAAGTGTTCTAGAGGCAGCACATGGAGTTTTCGTCGACCTCGGATTATTTGCCATCGCCATCATATCAACAGTGGTGCGAAGGAGAATATTAGAGCATACACATTGGTCGAAAAACAAACAATCGGTTTATTTAGCTGAGCACAGAAACAGTGGCAAATGTGACCAAATGCACGCCGATTTTCCTTATTTTAGTATTTTTATTCGTAGAATACTATCCTTCAGCCGTGTGTGCAGTTCGTCAAATGACGAAACCGACACTCTTAAATAATTGAAAAATGTTTCTAGTTCCTCGCATCAGGAATCCCCCACCCCCCGAAATTTAGTAGTAAAAATTTATACTAGGTTTAAAAAGTGCAAATTAAATTATAAAATAGACAACACAACAGAGGATCCAGCAACATATTTTTTATCATTGTGCATTGCATGCATACTGATATTTAGATTTACTTGATTAAACTACAACGTACAATACACATGGATGCAATAGGTTGTGAGCTTGATCTGATCTATTAAATAAGAAAACTATGAAGATTCAACAAAAATACTTCTTCCAACAAAACACGCAATGCATTGAAAATTCTCCCAATACGGAGGTTGGCGTGCAAAGCACACAATGCATTGCGTATTGGAAATACTCCCATACGGAGGTTGGCGTGAGAAGTACGCAATGCATTGTGTATTGAAAATACTCCCAATATAGAGGTTGGCGTGCAATGCACTGTGCGTCGGCCGCTTCTCATAGTGTTCAGTGTCAAGCTTACATGTGCGTCCTTAGCAGTGAACGTGTTAAAAGGGTTTATATTCAAATCCACGGTCCTGACCACCTCCCCTGAAAAAATGATGTATTACATAATACACTTCATGATTGATGAACTAGACACTTCAGTTTAATGAATCCCAATGAGGCTTTTTATGAGCGGCGATGGTAACTAATCCGCAGCCGGCAAAAAAAACACCGTGTGTTTCAAGCTTATGGGGTTAGAGGCAACGCACGGAAAGATTTTTCAGGGGATGAGTCATGGGTGCTATTCTAAATTATTCCAAAATAGGCCTGAATTACGATTAGAAGTAGAAAATTATACATACCTATATCATTTTAAAGTACTTTTGGGAAGCCTAATACGTGTTATTTTGCATCTTAATTTTTTTAAATTTTACAAATCCCCGGTTGTTGTAACACCTCCCATACAGTCGTCCTGGTTACGCCTGTGGATATTCGATGCCTAGAATACTGAAGGACATAGTTGATGTATCACCTGTTGGGATTGCTGCGGACTTGTTACCAGGTGGAAGTGAACGACCTATTTCTTTTGTCTTTCTAACACTTTCTAAATCTCAACAAAATCATTACTCTCAACCTGACTGGGAGATTTTAGCAATTTATTGGGGAATCTGATGATCTTTTCGATATGTTTTTGGCAGACAATTTACCTTGTCATCATATACAGCTTCAATTACTAGTGTGTCTCAAGGATAGAAAGGCACTACCCAGAGTCAGTCCTAGCCGTCGTCATCTTTTATTCGGAAAAGCGTGGCTTAAAGAATGAAGCATTCCTCGAATACTTCCAGGCTAAAAAGGTGTTCAGACCATGCTAACCAGGACCAAAAATCAGAAGCTTTGAAAATTCTTCTTAGCATGCTACCTGATCTGATGAAGAGGTACGGCTGTTGAAGCACTAATCCATACAGATGTCAAACCGTTTACAGTCAACATCACAACATGAATTTTCATCTTCATCTACAACGCCTTCAGCATACTCTGAAATTCTATACATACCTCGCACGAATGTGTATGAAACACACCACAATAGTCTTAGAACCACAAATGAAACAACTTTTTTGAAGTACCTATTTAATAAAGCCTTGAATGAAGTTGTCCAACAGGAAAACTACATAATAATTTTATAAGCATTGCTTAGTCGTTTTATACAATTATTAAAAATAATTTTGAAATTGATTTTATATAGCTTTTATTTTTTAAATAATAATTAAATTTTCTATACTACAAAAATCTTGAAATTGACAGATAATCTTGTAACTATTCAGATAACCTTGATAATAAATATACAATATAATAAATCAATTAATATAGTTTGGCTTTTACTATAAAGAGATCACCGAAGTGACAGTTCTCCATACCTCAGAGACTTGCACATTTTTGTTTCGTAGGTAACAAAACTATACAGGTTGGCCATCCAACCATGAAAACCGGGAAAGTGTCTTACCGGCTGGCTAAACCAAGTATGACTCGGGGCATGACCTTGATTTGTCAAAACTATAATGCTTTTATTGTTTTAAGTTTATTGTTTCGACAGACCTAAAATAAAGTGTAATGAGACAGCGTTTTAACAGTGAAGTTCTATTTTATCTTTATCTTGCTCCGGACTACCTTAGAATTTAAAGTACGCAGCTGGCGTGTATTTGCGATTGATTGTGTGATCTTGAAATTTAGTAGAACTTTATTTTCGCTTGTTGAGTTTAATATAATTTGTTATGTTTTTTATTACTCATTTTATATTCTTAAAATAGTGAATTGCAATGTATGTTTGAAATCTATTTCTTTGAAGCATATAAAAATACAATGTGGTGACTGTGAAAAAAATGTCTATTTTGTTTGTGTTAAACTTAGTAAAGCTGACATTGAAAATTTATCTGCAGAAAATCTGGTATGGAGGTGTGAGAGTTGCTCAATAATTGAAAGGAGAAAGAGTTTGAAACTGGAGACTCAGGCGGGAGAGGGAGAGCTGAGCCTACAGGATATTATGAACACCATAAACAAAATAAAGGAAAATCAGAGAACTATTGTGAAAGATTTTAATACCGCAAATGAAAATCAGAGCGAAAAGTTAGCAGAAAATACGGAGGCTATTAATCAGCAAACTATTAAAGTCGACAAGTTTCTGGAAGAAAAATTACCTACAGAAAATAAACTCTTAAAGGAGAAAATTAAGATGCTGGAAAGTAGATTGGAGGATGTCGAACAGTATAGCAGAAGTAATTGCATAGAGATACAGAGCGTTCCCACAGAAAAGGGAGAAGACGTCGAAATTGTAAAAAAGGTTGGAGTTGCTATAGACTTTGAAATAGGTGACCAGACCCAGACATCCATCCGGGTATAATTGTTAAATTTGTAAGGCGCTTGGAAAAGGAAGAGCTCTTACGGAAGAAACGTGCAAAACAGGATTTGTCTACAGGACACATGGGACTCGGTACAGATTTTCCTCTCTACATAAACGAATCGTTTTCACCTGCGCGAAGCAGGTTGTTTGCTTTGGCACGCAAGGCAAGAGGAACCGCGGCTACAAGTTCTACTGGGTACGAGGAGGCAGAGTTTTTTTGAGAAGGACTGAAGGTGATCCAATAAAGCAAATAATGTACCAAGGTGATCTTCATAACTTGTAAATACTGTGTTAGTGATAAGTTATTGCATTTGCTTTTTCTTTTTTGTAGTATTGTGTATGTTGCCTTGACTTGTAGTGTAGTTAGATTTTTTAATTTTTGGTAGATTTTACAGAAGAAGCTTGTGTTGATCTTGTTGCCAATGTTCTTGTGACGTTCTTGTTGTTGAACGTTTTGTCATAATTCATCAAAATATTAGAAGCATGCGTAAAAATTTTGACATTCTGTTAAGTGAGTTATCGGGATGGGAGGATTGGCCTCTCATAATAGTTTTGTCTGAGATTTGGATAAGCAAAACTGAGAGTGATTTTTATCAATTACCAAATTATAATCTCATGCTAAGTTCTAATGAAACTTATAGAGCGGGGGGCGTGGCAGTTTATATACATTCTCAAATTGAATGTTTGCAGAGTAGACAACTCAAATTCACTTCAGCAGACGCGCTAGAAATTGCTTTTATTTTTTCAAAAGAAACTTATTTCTTAATAAGTATATATAGATTGCATTCGAAATCGATTGAATTTTTTCTTGAGGAATCAAGTGATTATTTTATACAAATTGAGGAAACTAAATCGCTTAAAAATTTGATAGTGATTGGTGATATAAATATTAATATCCTAGAGGAATGTAAAGTTTCAAAAGATTATAAAACATTAATGAGTAGTTTTGGCCTAGAATCGTTGATAAATTAGCCTACCCAAATTACAAAGGATTCAGAAACTTGTAATGACTATGTTTTTGTTAGAGTTTTAAATAAGATTAGAATAAATGTGAAGGCACAGATAATTGAATCGCATGTTTCTGATCATTTCATGACATTGTTGACTTTGAGGGGAGGGGAGTTGACTTCGACCGATAAGCAGGTAATATCTTATCGCATCAATTACGAGTATTTAAGTAGTGCTCTTGATAGTGTAGATTGGCTTGATGTTTATCGACAACTTAATGCATCCCTTGCCTATTCTGAATTTATTGGAATATTATTAGACTTAATTAATAAAGTGACATATGTAAGTTATAATACTAAGGTATTCACAAAATTAAAACCGTGGATAACTGATGACATTTGTAAGCGCATTAAAAAAAAAAGAGATTTCATTTGTAAAAAACTTAAAATACGTCCTACTGATGGATAGATTAAGGGAAAATTTTAAAAATGTTCGTAATAAATTACACAATGATATATGTAAAATAAAAAGTAATTATTATCTTGGTCTTCTAACAGACTGCAAGAGGGACTCAAAAATGACATGGAGTATTCTAAAACAGATAACTGGTCAAAGAATAATAAAATAAGTTTATTGGTTGATGGTAAATTACAGGATGACGCTGGGATAGTGGCTGATAGGTTCAACACATACTTTTTGTCTTTTGTGGGTGATATATCTTGTGAAATAGATCATAAAAATGATTCATATTGTGTTTCATCCGATCTAGAAGCTTGTTTTCGTGGCACGTGTGATGCTTCTTCCATGTTTCTAGATTCAATTTCAGAAAGAGATATTATTTGCACAATTAACTGTTTAAAAAGTAGGAAATCTCCAGGCATTGATGGAATCAGCTCTACTATGGTAAAACTTACTTATCGTAAATTTATCGATGTCTTGCTATACGTTTTTAATTTTAGCTTTTATTCTGGAGTTTTCCCTGACCAACTCAAGGAAGCTGTAGTGATTCCTATTCATAAAAAAGGGTCTACTAACATTTTAGGTTAGGCCTACAATGAACCAAAACACTTTTATTTGCAACCAATTTCTCTAATTTATAATCGGGTTATTATTCTTCAAAAACCAAAACAGCTTTTTTAGGTTAGATTGCCAAACAACACAAACAAAAATCAACGAAAAATGCTTACTGTATTATAATTCAATTCAAACATCGGTTGTTACATATCTATTTACTTACATACCAAGCTGTTTAAAATATTGTTTATATAAATTGTTGACATAAACACCATTTGCAATTCAATAACTTAAGTCAAAAGAATGAAATTTGATAACTACCCTTAAAATTAAATAAAGCAATAGCGAAGCATTGCCGGGTCCACTAGTATGTAATAATTTTAGACCAATATCCCTTTTTCAAAGATTCTCGAAAATATTATGAAACGAAAATTGATGTGTTATTTAAACAAAATTAACTTTTTTAGTAGTAACCAATAAGGATTCAGAGAAGGTATAAGTATAGAAGATGCTCTTTCAATTTTAATGAGGTGTGTAAATGAAGGTATAAATCGTGGTAAATGTGTGAGAGGGCTTTTCTTAGACATTAAAAAAGCTTTTGATACTAATGATCATTCAATATTGATCCATAAACTTTCAAATTACGGTATCAGAGAAGTTGTATTGAGTTGATTTCAAAGCTATCTTGCTGGAAGGCAACAATGTGCGAGGGCAAATGGTGTTATTAGTAAAATGGGGCAAATCAAGTATGGAGTACCTCAAGGGTCTATTTTGGGTTCCACGTTGTTTTTTATATACATTAATGGCCTTTGTAATGCACAACTAAATGGTAGCTTGACATCATGATACTGCACTTTGTTATGTTGAACGTACATGGAGTGATGTTAAACAGGCCATGAATGATGACCTAAGTGTTTTTTTTAAATCGTATGGTCCTGAGTGTGGAAAAAACTAACTACATAAATTTCATGTTATAAGGAAGTTATGATTTCACTGAGGATGAAATATCCTTGCTCAAATTGTACGCTTGAAAGAAGTTTTTGCAAAAATGCGTGTTCATTTGATAAAGCAAGAAGCTGTATCAAATGTTTGGGTATATTCCTCGACAATGAATTAAATTGGAAAGTTCGTTTGTTTAAGTTAAAATCTAAATGGATGGTACTTTTAGAGTGTTTTATTTTCTTAAAAATATGTGTCCTCCAGATGTTAAGCGCATGATTTATTTTTCACTGGCTCAAAGTAGAATAGAGTATGGTTTGTATAGTTGGGGAGGGACTTACATTAGTAATCTAATTCCTATAATTAATATTCAGAAACATTTTGTCCGGATGATTCTAAACAAGAGTAGAATATTCAAAACCATTATTCCTTTCTTAACGAATATTACCTTTAAGATACTTTTATATTTACAAAGTACTTGAGTTATTTTTTATTAAAAGTGGAAGCAGGCATCTTTCTGATCGGTGTGATGGGAGGTTAAGAAGTGCAGGAAATTTTGTAGTGCCAAAGCCTCTTAAGACTTATTTTATGAAGACGTTTTGTTTCCTCGGGCCAAAATTGTTTAATGTCCCATATCAAATGTGGAATTCACTTAAACAATTTTGTTTGCAAAAATTGAGAAATTGGCTCTTTGAGCAGGAGGATGTTGAACTCTTGCTAAATGTACATATTTAATAGTTATTAAATAGTATAGTGATATTTAAGTATTATTCCTCGTGCAATGGTATAAAATATGTTTAAATTTTTTATTTTGCCTTTGTTTTACTCTCTTGTTTAGCAAGAACATATTATAATGTACATTGTTAGTATTTGGGTACTCGCCGATATTTAAAAAAAAAAAATTTCTGAACAAACTCTTTTTAAATTAGAATTTTTGATTTAGGAGCTATATATCTTTTGGTTAATTTTTGTCTTACTGCTGTCATATTTATGTTTCATAAAATGTAGGAGTGGCTATCCCCAAAGTGGGCTATGCCTTTAGGGGAGCCGGGTGTTTTTCTTTGTTTTTTCTCTTCCAGAGTAATGTGGGTTTTTGTCTTTGTTGTGTATTATATATTTTTTTTAAATTTAAGTAAATGTGTTTTTACTTTGAATTTAAATAATAAAATGTTATTGTAATAAGCTGTGTATAATAGTTTTATTAATAGGTGCTTAAGTGCGATTGGGCAAAAAAGTTTATATTTAAAGGTGCGTATACACTCTCGCACCGTGCAACATGCGCGGTGTGCATGCCGCGGTTCGTTGAAAATTTTGATTTCAACGAACCTCCGGCGATCCAAAGAAAACCCGCAATCATTCTGACTTTGAGAATCTGCTGCAGAAGGTTGGGTTTCACATTTCTAAACAGGACACTTATTTCCGCACTGCAACTTCCACTCAAGACAGGGGTGTAAATAAATTATACGTACCTTTTTCTATACGCTATATTGCTGGTAGTAATCACAGGCCTCAAAGTTGGGTTTTAATTTAAACAAATGTGAAATAGGCCTGAAGTTAAAATAGCCTTGGTTGTTATAAATAATGTAATTTTAAGATCGTTGTACAGGCTAGCTATACATTAAAATAAAGAATACTTGAAATAATAAAGAAGTAATTGATGACAAATATTTTTATTAAACTAAAGAATTTTAAAATTCACAATCTGTTGACCAGTTATTTATTGAAATTGAATTTATTTTCTGAATTCAGACTAGAAATAAAATATCGAGTATATATAAAAGGGTTTCTTAAAACTAATAGGCAACTGAGGAATGATTTTGATGATAATGAGAAATTATTGGATTCCACAGAAGAGGGTTTTTCCGATAGGCATCGATTAACTTAATTATTTTTTCTTCTGACCACTCCATAACTCACAAAGCAATCAACAATCAGTGCGCACGAAAAACTACAAACCTCTGAAACACACGTCCAAATCTGATCTGCGAACACACAAAGGGTTCGTTGAAAAAACCGACAGGAGATGGATCGTGATGCGCCGTGCGCGCGCAGCTCCAACACCCCGTACTAACTTAGAGAACTCATTGTGCGCGCACAGCGCACAAGTGTATATGCACCTTAAGAATATGATTCAAGTCAAGGTTCATTTTTGTCTGTTGTTGAATTTTATTTTTTTCTCTCACTGGTTTCTAATGTATAAATTAGCTTTAATAGATGTGTTAATATTTTGTATATGTATTTCTTCTGGAGGGAGTTATAAATAAATTTAAAAAAAAGATGAAATAAAACAATAACACAAAATCTCACAACAAATACGTTTAATAAATCAAACGCGTTTCAACGACAAAGTCGCCATGCTTTTGTAGCTTTATCACTGAGGATGGCGACTTTGTCGTTGAAACGGGTTTGATTTATTAAACGTATTTGTTGTGAGATTTTGTGTTATTGTTTTATTTCATCTATATTGTTCTCACAAGTCCAGCTCATTATTTACTTTAAAAAAAGAGTTCTTTAACTAGGTATCCTTAATGATAAAAGAATTTGGATTATTCGGGGTGTAAACATTATTTTAATATGTGAAAGAAGTACAATTTAGTTTAGTAATAATTCAAATAAGTGCGAATAAAGCATTAAATATGAAATTGTGTAATGAAATCCATTTTTCAATCAAGGATGCGTAAAAATAACATAGAATCTGTACATCGTGTACCAAGCTCGGGGAGAAGAACAGAGATTGATAAAAGAGAGTACACAAAGGGAAAAGGAATTTAATTATTTCAAAATCTTTTAACTCCGTTAAGAGATACCGGACATTTAACGCAAGAACAATCAAATTTTAGTATTAAGCTATCTTCTGTACGTTCTGTAATTGAACAGGCTTTTGGGGGGCTTAAAGGTAAATTTAGAAAACTGACGTACTTGAACATGAGCGATTTGGAGTTCGTAGCCCAAACAATTGTGGCCTCATGTGTACTCCATAATATCATAATTGATAATGAAGGCGTTTGTGATGATGAGTATTCATCTGATGAAGACGATGCATCGCCACAGGATCCATCAGATGTTATAATTCAGGAGCCGACTAGAAGAGGAGAACAGAAAAGGAATTATATTTGTAATATTCTTCCACAGTAGACATTTTACAAACATAACTTGTTTTGTTTATGTTATATTTTTATTAATTGCGATTTCAATTTAATTAATAAAAGTTGATTATATTACATTTTGTAATGCTTGTATAGCCTTAATGGATTGTTAAATATTTATTAATTTGAACTACCTTATGGCGATTCTGTCGTACAATCCTTGATTTGATGTAGTTATTGTGTTTTATTTACATGACACGTTTCGACTCTTTATTCAGTCATTTTCAAATGTACACACAAATAAACTTCACACTTGAACAAAGAGTCGAAACGCGTCATGTAAAGAAAACACAATAACTACATCAAATCAAGGATTGTTCGACAGAATCGCCATAAGGTAATTAAAGTTAATATGATTATATTACACTGATGGATCAGTAAAAAAATAACTACCGATATACCTTTGTTTATAACCCAGCTAACTCTAGTTAAATCGAATATTTCTTCTGCTATTATTACACTAAAATAAAATAATGTTTTTAGTTATTATAAAAGAACAAATCATAAATTTCATTGGTTATTTACAAAGAACAAAATAGACAGGTCTACTGCTTTTTAGTTTTTAAATGTTCAAGGTATTCCTTGAACATGTCATTTCTATCAATTTGTATTTTATTGTTAGTTTCTACAGCTTCAGTTAATTTTTGCAGCTGTGTAATCCGGTCCTGTTCAATTTTAATAACATTTTTCCTTTGTTCTTCAATTGGTTTCCATCGAAAAGATTTTGATTTCTTTTAGCCTAAGAATGGCGATTTACCGAAGGTTTCTTCTGGCGCAGCTACAGAAGTTTAAGACTTCAATGGTTGAGCTCCAGAATTTGAAACAGATGAAGGTTGTATTTCACCCTGAGACTTACTAGGTTCTTCCTCAACTACGATGAATGAGGACATTATCGTATTTGGTAATATGTTATATGTCCGATCTTATCTAAAAATGTCTTGGAAGAGGTCATAGTACTCCTACGTCACCAATCCTGTCTTTGACTGATTATTATAGTCAACAATCGACGTGCAAGTTTTCTTTAAATTTCTAAATTTGGTTGAAAGTAGGTCTGCATTAACACTATAGCATTTTTTTAAAAACATATCTCCAATTTCTTTCCAAAGTTCACTTTTTTTTATTTTGGGATCTCTAAATTGCATTTTTTTGGACCTGTATTCTTCCAAAAGAAGGAACACTGCCTGATTGTTCCAACCAAATGCCAACTCTACAACAGAATACATAATGTTGTTAGTGTCAGAACTTTATAACTATGAAAGCATACAATTAATATGATTTTTAATGATTTAAAAATGTGAATTGTATTTGTTTTGATTAGTGCAAATACTATAAGACCTGAGTTAGTGTTTTACATGAATACTGAAAAGGATTAATTATGTTCTGAAAAATATTTTACATAAAATATAAGTTACTATCGGTATTTTCTTTTCTTGTTAAACTATTTAGGCATTATGTTAAAAAATAGGAATGACAATATATACAAAATAAGAGAACTCATACAAGAGTGGTACCGGTACTGAGACTTTACAATTAATTACTACAGTTGAGAGGTAATAATTTAATAAGTTAAACATTTACAGTCCTAATTTACACATTTTCAATTTGGTTATGCATGCACAAAAACTGTATTGGCCTGCCTCGAAGTTAATGGGATGAAGGAAAACACAATAACTCTGTGACACTAAATTAATTGCAGCTAGTTTTAAAAATTGTAATAATTCAATTAATAACATCCATTAAATTATAATTACCAGGAGTGAATGCTTGCGTTAATGGCGTTTCCTCTTCATCTCGTGTTGGTGTTGTTCCCATCATAATTACATTGCCAGAATTTTCTTTAAAATAGTTGGCTGCAAAATTTGAATCTGGAAAAACATTTTTATAAATTTGATATATTTAATGTGACATACAAATTATGCTATTCAGAAATCTACTACCGGTACGTAATTAAATAACGAAATATTATGCAATAAATACTATACATTTAAAAATACTCATAATCCTTGTTTCTTATAAAGTACCTACCGGTACTATTTTATATAGGCCTACATTTTTATAAATATTTGGGTTAAAGTACATTGTTATTATTTTCCTTAAATAATCAAAACTTAAGTAGTGCTTATTAAAGGGGAAACAGTCGTATCTAGTGTTGAGATACGAAAATTAAAAGTTCACTAAGCCTATGCTTTTTTTATTGTTTACAAAGAACTTTGAATACGCCTACAATAACAGGTACTATATAAATAATTTTCAACAATAATTTAGAATGACTTAGTCAATTCTAAACTTTGCTTAACTTAAACAAGCCTACTCATAATAACATTTCATTAATAAAAGTAATGTTTGGAGGTTAACAACATAGTAGACAAAAAATATAATAACTCCTATGTTTATAATAATGAAAACTATTCCATAATTTTTACCTAAAACACATTAGAATATTTAAATGTATTCTTACCTTCTTGAATAAACGAATGCACTGATACAATATCAGTCACTTCGTATAAAATACCTTCCAATTCATTAGTTATTGCATTGATTATGATTATGGACAATCAAGGTTTATGGTTATGGTCGGTTATGGTCAATGGTTTTTGCCGCCATGATTTCTTCCGTTTCGGTGGATGATGTCACAATTCACAGATAAAAGAAACTAATAGTTCTTTCATCTGTGATGATGTATCGCTAATTTTGTAATTTATTGCGGTGGAAAAATGGCTTCCGATAGGGGAAGTGACGTCATCTACCGAAGTTCGGAAGTTCGGTTAGTGGGATTCAAGGTCACTAGATAGTAAAGGTTGCTTCATAGTCATGTAAATAAACTCGAACCCCCTGTCCAGTGACGTCATTGTAGTAAAAAACGCCCCTACCATGGGAGATGTATATCGTTTTACTACAACTACGTCACATCCCCACTCCACTTTTTTGATATTTCCCGAATTAGGCAACCTTAACTATC
>JAGFPH010001606.1:205552-215754 GCA_018207615.1 Philaenus spumarius | reverse complement strand
ACCATATGGCCTAGGAACGTCGAATTTGCTACACATATTGCTCATAGACCTTAGATTTGCACTAAGAAAGAATTTTTAAATATTTAGCGTTTAAGGGTCGAAACAACCCCTAAAACCATAAATATTTATTGTTTTATATCTCAAAAACCATATATAGCCTAGGGATGTGAAATTTGGTACACATATTGCTCATAGGCCTTACATTGCACTAAGAAAGAATTTTTAAATATTTAGCGTTTAAGGGTTGAAACAACCCCTAAAACCATAAATATTGTTTGTTTTATATCTCAAAAACCATTTGGCCTAGGAATGTGGAATTTGGTACACATATTGCTCACAGGCCTTAGATTTGCACTAAGAAAGAATTTTTAAATATTTAGCGTTTAAGGGTTGAAACAACCCCTAAAACCATAAATATTGTTTGTTTTATATCTCAAAACCACTAGGAACGTGGAATTTGGTACGCAAATTTTATTACTCATAGGTGCTAGAGGCGCACTAAAAAGGATTTAAAAATTTTCGTGTTTAATTGTTGAAACAACCCCTAAAACCATAAATATTGTTTATTTTATATCACAAAAACCATATGGCGTAGAAACGTCGAATTTGGTACACATATTGCTCATAGGCCTTAGATTTGCACTAAGAAAGAATGTTTAAATATTTATCGTTTAAAGGTCGAAACAACCCCTAAACTATAAATATTGTTTGTTTTATATCTCAAAAACCATACGGCCTAGGAACATGGAATTTGGTACACAAATTTTATTACTCATAGGTGCTAGAGGCACACTAAGAAAGGATTTTAAAATATTGCGCGTTTAAGGGTTGAACAACCCCTGAAACCATAAATATTGTTTGTTTTATATCTCAAAAACCATATGGCCTAGGAACGTCGAATTTGCTACACATATTGCTCATAGGCCTTAGATTTGAACTTAGAAAGAATTTTGAAATATTTTGCTTTTAAGGGTTGAAATAACTCCTAAAATCATGAATATTGTTTGTTTTATATCTCAAAAACCATATGGCCTAGGAATGTGGAATTTGGTACGCAAATTTTATTGCTCATAATTGTTAGAGGCGCACTAAGAAAGGATTTTTCGCGTTTAAGGAACAACCCCTGCAACCATAAATATTGTTTGTTTTATATCTCAAAAAACATTTCTCATATTGCCGTGGGGTTGGCATGCGAAGTACGCAATGCTTTGTGTATTGAAGATACTCCCAATATGCGGAATGGATTGCGAAGCATTTTGCAGCTATTCAGCACCATCGTGAATAGACCTATTTCCCAAATTGTTGGTTGAAACCCTAAAACATGGGCCTATAAACTTAATTTTGGAAATTTGCTCTACTCACGTCAGCGGTTCAGCTGCGTGGTCGAATCATTATGTTTGTCCAGCGATATTCCGGAATTAATGAACCGATTTCGATAAATCTTTTTAAAGTTAAAACTTCTTTTGACCGATTGACATTTTTTTGCGTGGATATCTAAATGAAATCTCAAGTCACGAATCGTTACAAATATCTCACGACACGAATCCATTCAATTTTTCTCTAGTATAATATATTACTGGTTTATAGCTGTCGTACCACCTTAGTTCAGGTAAATAATTCAAACTTTTTTATAACAGTCGTACCCGACTTCGGTCAGGTAAATAAGGAAAATTTGTTACAGCTGTCGTTCCCGGCTTCGTTCAGGTAAATAAATAAAACTTTTTTATAGCTGTCGTACCAGGATTCGGTCAAGTTAACAAGGAACACATTTTTTTAGCTGTTGTACCAGGCTAGTTCAGGTATATACTCGTATGTATAACTTTTTAAAGCTGTTGTGCCAGGCTTCAGTCATGTAAATAAGGAAAATTTATTATAGATGTCGCACCCGGCTTCGGTCATGTAAATAAAAAACAGATATTTATATTTGTCATACCAATTTTTTTTATAGCTGCTGTACCCGTCTTCGGTCAGGTAAATAAGGAAAACTTATTACAGCTGTCGTACCCGGCTTCGGTCATGTAAATAAGGAACAGATGGTTATATTTGATATACATAAGTTAAATAATTTATAGATGTTGTACCATCTATAAATAAATACACTATGTCTTAGTTTAGGTAAATAAGTGAATCTTTTTTTATAGCTGCCGTACTAGGATTCGGTCAGGTAATTAATAAGAAACACTTTTCTTTTTAGCTGTCGTACCAGGCTTAGTTTAGGTAAATAAGTAAAACTTTTTATAGCTGTCGTGCCCGACTTCGGTCAGTTAAATAAGGAAAACTTACTACAGCTGTCGTACCCGGCTTCGGTCGTGTAAATAAGGAACAGATGGTTATATTTGACATACATAAGTTAAATAATTTATAGATGTCGTACCATCTATAAATAAATAAACTATGTCTTAGTTTAGGTAAATAAGTGCATCTTTTTTATAGCTGCCTTACTAGCATTCGGTCATTTAAATAAGAAACACTTTCTTTTTAGCTGTTGTACCAGGCTTAGTTCAGGTAAATAAGTCAAACTTTTTATAGCTGTCGTGCCCGACTTCGGTCAGTTAAATAAGGAAAACTTACTACAGCTGTCGTACCCGGCTTCGGTCGTGTAAATAAGGAACAGATGGTTATATTTGACATACATAAGTTAAATAATTTATAGATGTCGTACCATCTATAAATAAATAAACTATGTCTTAGTTTAGGTAAATAAGTGCATCTTTTTTATAGCTGCCTTACTAGCATTCGGTCATTTAAATAAGAAACACTTTCTTTTTAGCTGTTGTACCAGGCTTAGTTCAGGTAAATAAGTCAAACTTTTTATAGCTGTCGTGCCCGACTTCGGTCAGTTAAATAAGGATAACTTATTACAGCTGTCGTACTCGGCTTCGGTCATGTAAATAAGAAACAGATATTTATATTTGTCATACCATTTTTTTTATAGCTGCTGTACCCGTCTTCGGTCAGGTAAATAAGGAAAACTTATTACAGCTGTCGTACCCGGCTTCGGTCGTGTAAATAAGGAACAGATGGTTATATTTGACATACATAAGTTAAATAATTTATAGATGTCGTACCATACTTAGTTTAGGTAAATAAGTGAATCTTTTTTATAGCTTCCGTACTAGGATTTGGTCAGGTAAATAAGAAACACTTTTCTTTTTAGCTGTCGTACCAGGCTTAGTTCAGGTAAATAAGTAAAACTTTTATAGCTGTCGTGCCCGACTTCGGTCAGTTAAACAAAGATAACTTATTACAGCTGTCGTACCCGGCTTCGGTCATGTAAATAAGGAACAGATATTTATATTTGTCATACCATTTTTTTATTGCTGTTGTACCCGTCTTCGGTCAGGTAAATAAGGGAAACTTGTTTTCTGTCATACCCGGCATCCTTCATGTAAATAAGTAAAAAATGTTATAAATGTCGTAAAAGACTTAGTACAGATAAGTGAAACATTTTTATACCTGCCTTTATAGCTTTTTAGCTGTTTTTTATAACTTTTTTAATAAAATAATAAAAAAATAATTTTAAAAAATGTACTACTTAAATGGCATTATACAGTAAATACAAATTCATAAACACCTTTTAGGAAATAAAATGTTTTCTTTAATCTGCACATCGCTCTAAAAATCAAAAAATAATAAATTTTTGAAAAAAAATAAACCAACTTCAACAAAACAAAAACATCAAAATGCTGAAACTAAAAAGTAAAAAATAATTAGTATATTGAGCAAACGTAATTTATTCAAAGCCGATACAAAAAAATTTTTGAAGTCGGTGCCAAATTTACCTAGAATTTAACACTATTTTAGTTCTTCTGAATCAACTACTCCTCAAATTTCATATCCATTTCTTCAATAGTTAAAAGATACAATGATCACTCAGAAATAAGTTTTGTTCTCTTTTTTACCATTTTCCAACAGCTTATCACAAATTCACAAAACAATCACAATCAAATTTATTGAAATTTGGACAGGATGTCTGTCGGGTCAGCTGATAATAAAATATTTCTTAAAAAGGCAGTTTATTCAAATTTGTATGATTTAGCAAATATTTATGTTGGAAATTTGAGTCAACTAGGTATAAATACATTACATAAATGCTCACAACGTCGTAAATTCATTTAGGCCTACATTTACACGAATAAAATGAATTCAGAGTTGTGTCACGCATTTAATCAACTAATATTAAAGTGAGTTTACTTACGACCGAACATGCATGTATGCGTACCTGAGTAACAAATAATATAACAGCTAATTTCACTCATAATCGGTAATACAGTACTTAAACAAACCCAGCATAGATTATACTTTGGGGTTATGTTTACAACTCCAATCATTTTAATTTCTTGTAAACTTGATTTATTTAAATAAATTAATAATAAATTTGGCGCCGACTTCAAAAAATTTTTTGTATCAGCTTTGAATAAATTACGTTTGCTCAATATACTAATTATTTTTTACTTTTTAGTTTCAGCATTTTGATGTTTTTGTTTTGTTGAAGTTGGTTTATTTTTTTTCAAAAATTTATTATTTTTATAATTTGGTTTATAATTATAGAATATACACTCAAAGATACAGCCAATACTAAAAAACTGATTATCTATGGTTATAATTTTACTCATTATTGTAAAGGCTTTGGCAGCCACTGCAGCCAGTATAGAAACATGGAAACGGCAATTTTACTGTAGGTGTATCGGTGTATCTTCTTCTATATTGGTTTGCTTAGAAAAATAAAATAGGTTTTATGTACACAGTACATTGAGCTTTTGTTTTTCGTTTATAAAAAGAATTTTCTAATTTCTGTAATTGTGTTGAAACGAATATGGGGTAAGTAGTTTACAACTGGAATATGTTGATTATAAGTGTGTGATATAGTTATTTTAGATGATATTTAGGCCTAATGCTTCTGTAGTGGCGAGGCTATGCTGTTAATCGGAGCTTTAAAATTCTGCATAAAACCTTAATTTTATTGAACTTTTATTTATGAGTGTATCATATTAGTGAATATTCTATAGTATCAAAATAATTTGCACTAATACATATTTTTATGGAAGACATTTTTAAAGTAGCCTACCCTATCCATTTTAATAGATTATCTAATATAGGCCTATGCTTTCCCTAGTGACTAGATAGAAATTTAAGTTTTAAAAGATTATGCCTACCTTTATTATTAATAATAACTAATGATTAGATAATTAATCAACACTACTTTATTTTGTTGTTGCTTGCATAAGTGTGCTATGAAACCTTATTGGGTTCATTGTAGTTCCCAGAAATAAATAAGAGCATACCCTTGAGAAATGCTTATGGTAGTAATAATTTTATACCATGAGTGTTAAACCATGTGATAGGTTACTAGGACAAAATTACAGATTACGCCCTCTTACACATACAATGTAAACCCTTAGGCCTAACGATTTGTTAGGAAAGTTGAGTAGCGGTACTTAACTATAGGCCTAGGGTAGGCGATATTATATTTTTATGAACTGAAAACATATTGTCACTGGCAACAACGGTAAGTTAGTTTAGTATTTCAGGTTTTGGTTTGTTTTCAGGTTAGCATATTAATTAGGCTATAGGTTAGAAGGCATATACTGAAATTTAGTCCATACCTACTAATTTTGAATGACTATAATGCAGGGGTGCAGAAAATGTTTTAGCACACAAATTTCCCCATAACACACTTTTTTCACTAAAAATTTCCCCAAAATTGATCGCTATTCGCTACAGATGCGCCAGACATTAACACAGTTTGTTTATCTATTTCAACATATTTATTGACCTTATGTTTTAATAATTTTTATCATATTCACTATAAATTCCAATATAAATCTTCAAAAAAATAATAATAGCATTATTTTTACTTAATTAACTACGGTGAAATTATATATCTACAGTGACATATCTTCAGATGGTCCCAAAAGGTTTAAAACAAAAAAAAATACAACTTGATTATGGCTATTTTATTATGTTTAAAAGTAGGCCTAAGGCCCGTATTACACTGTAAAATAATTTATAAAATAGGTTAAGTGGTTAAAAGAAAGTTTAATGTTATGTTTAATTAGTTCCAATTCAATTACCGAATTGCCTACTACAGTCACTACTGAAAATCGTCCGAACAGATCACACGAATTGAAAGAAAATTAAACTTAACAATTAGGCCTACTTTTCATTTGTTACATTTAGTTAAAAAATAAGTGATCCCGACACGCTACGACTTTTAACTGTCAACATCGGTTTTCCCGGACACAAAAACATGTAAAACGATACCCCATACTGAATTTTCAAAATGTTGATCCAAAAACGTGATCTCGACGCGCTACGACTTTGTAACTATCAAAATCGGTTTTCCCGCACCTAAAAACATATTAAACGTTACCGTACACTGTATTTTCAAAATTTTGAACCAAAAACGAGACCCTAACGCCCTACGACTTTTTAACTGTCAACATCGGTTTTCCCATACCCAAAAACATATAAAACGATACCACACACTGAATTTTCAAAATGTTGATGCAAAAACGTGATCCCGACGCGTTACGACTTTTTAAATGTCAAAAATCGGTTTTCCCGGACACAAAAATATATAAAATGATACCCCACACTGAATTTTCAAAATGTTGAACCAAAAACGTAACTCCGACGCGCTACGACTTTTTAACTCGCAAAATCGGTTTTTGTGTACCCGATTGCTCCACACTGTATTTTCATAATTTTGACCCAATATTTTCAAAATGTTAACCCAAAAATGTGACCCTGACGCGCTCCGCCTCACGCTAGAAAGCTCAAAAGCTTTTCAACTCTCCGCAATAAAATTACGAAGATTTTGGTACTAACAGAAGTTTTCTACGACGTCTGTGATCAAGGTCACTAGATAGTGACCTTGGTCTGTGATTGCTTATACCGTGTATACAGGACAACTGACACACAAAAAATCATCGCATAATTTCAATACTTCTGCATTTTAATGCAAGCCGAAGTAATAAAAAATGAGTACGCACATCACATTGTACGCATTTTACTGATAAAGACCGATTTCGAATTTCGGTAAAAGAAAATTAAAAAACATCGGTAACACCCATACATTAAGTAGGCCTATAGTATAATTTGGTTTAATATGATTTAATTCTAATGCTTGAATAATATTATTTGTATGAAACTAATCAAAATTTGCATACCTGTATAATAATAATTATTTTTTAATACCCAACGAATGTATTTGAACACCCGTCAAGAATCAGGAAACTGCCATTCATCAACCGGCACAAAAATATCGTATCGGCGGCTCGGCCGTACGATATTTTTTGCGGTGAAGATTAATGTCGTATCGCGGCTCCACCGTACGATATTTTGTGCGGTGAAAATTAAATAGGAACCCTGTCCAACTTGCAACAGAGAGCAGACAACACACTTTGTGTGTGTTTGTTTATGTATCATACAAACTGATTAAATCTGACCTTTGTTTCCCATTCATTTCTTAGAATCTATTTTCCCCCAAAATAATGATATTTTCCTTATTTTTGTTGGATATTTCCCCGGCCAAAATTTCCCCAGCTCAGTCCCAATTTCCCCCGAACCTCGTTCGGACGTTCGGACATATTCTGCAGGCCTGCTATAATGTAGGTATTAGCGTAAGTCTACAACATTTCTCACATTGTGCTAATTAGGCCTAAGTGTTGAATTGTGATAGCATTGAGGCAGAGTTACCAACATATATGCAAGAAAATATGTTTTAATAAATAATTGTACATAATGTTCAATTCTTTTCTAAAAGTCTTAAATAAATGAAACAGATAATATAATTTCTAAGAGTAAAAATACAGTGCAGTACACAATTCTCACAAAAATATTTTTATTGATCAAATGCGTTTCAATGACAAAGTCGTCATCTTCAGTGACACGTGAGCTACAATTAAATTATAACCAAGAAGACAAGGTGCTATGCTACATATTTATACCCTCTCATAGAGTATCATGTGGTGTTAGTTTACAAACAACCAATAGAGTTGACAATAACAACATAATAATATTATACGCCTCAGATCGCACGACCATTGATAGACTTTACAAAAAAAAAAAAACATAAAAAATTATCTAATACGAATAGATTGTTAAAAAATGTAAAACAAGAAAACAATATTTTCATGAAATGGTACATTGTAATGTCAAAACAAAACAATATGTCATCATTGTTTTTTTCATTAAGAGTAGGGCCTAGGCCTATTAATAATCGACTGTTGAAGGTTAATAACCTTTTGACGAGTAATAAAATCTATTTAACCCAAGCAGCAAAATACTGATTTTTGTTCAAATTTATTTGTTGTATTGTAATTAACTTAAAATCACAGTCTGTAATGTAGCACATTTTTTATAGTTACCTTGAATCTGTAGTAGGCTAGGCTACATTCATCATACGACGTTATTGCCACATGAAAACCTAAACTAGAACTAGGAGCTCAATGACAGTAAACAATTATTATTGTGCACTCTTAACCTCAAAAACTACCCTAACACCCTGCGTCCAGACTTCAACGCTGGTAACTTGGTGCTGCCAACGCGCAATACGTAAATTCCCCCGCTGGGCGCTGAACGGAAGAAAATTACCCGCGCTGAGACATATAGCGCCATTTTTGTACCCCTATGGTTGGTCTAAGGAAAAACTATAGGTACCAAATTTGTTAATAATTATTACGTTAGGAACAATTTTTACTTGAACATTATTTTTCTTAACCCAATGGTTAGATATTGATTAGCAAAAAAACTAATTTCGTCCGCCATTTTCCAAGATGGCGGCTTGAGCACAACTTTTTTCTTCTGGGACTTTATTAGAATTTTAATTAGGATGTCCCAGAGGATAATTTGTACAAATTCCCTTGCTTGTATGACAAATTTATTTTGGAAACAGTAAAATGACTGGACTATATAGAAACTGTTTTAAAATTGTACAAACTTACATTATAAGTTAATTAATTTAAATTATCAATTTTCGTAACTTTATAATTACCAACCATTTATCACGTCACTAAAAACGACTAGTAAAGCACCGATTGAAAATATAGAGGTTATATTATTGAGCTAAACACAGCTGTTATAAAAGGAGGGCTGAGGGAAAGTTTAGTAAATCATGCGATGTTTACATAGTTCAATAGTTTCTCTACAGATTCTAGCACTTTACACAGAAAATAATATAATTTTGTAAAAAGAAATAGGTTTCCATAGATATGTAATAATATGTCTACTCACGGTGGCCATGCGAGTATTCGCAGGATTTTGTATTGGGCACTCTGAGTAGCCATACGAAGTGAGAGGAACATTACTGCGAAAACAATTCCAAGCTGATACAGAAAATGGCGTGGCCACTCCCAGTGGCCATACGACTCCAGAGGAACTTTTTAAACTCTCTTTGAGCGTAAAGTTTTAATAGTTGAGTTCAAAATAATTCTTAATTTAAATGGAAAAGTTATAAATGAGTAACGAAAACTTATGACCTATTATTACTAAAGTAGCTGTCAAAGTAGGTTGTTAATACAATTTAACCAAGAAAAAAGACTTAAAAAATTAAGTTGACTTTTTAGGTTAGAGGGCATGTATCTTAATGACATTGGTAAATGTTTAGTATATTGCTACTTGTTTTATGATGGCTTTGTTGCAAATCTATATATATACATAAGTTAAACGGTTTATTTCAGGTGCCATAAAACTTCCCAATGTTTTAATGTTATTGAAATACAAAAAATAAAGCAAAAAAAAAGCGTAAGCAGCAATGCCGCATTACTATAGCCGAATTTTTACCACGGAATAACTAAGTTTAAAACAAGTAAATTTAATAGTTATTTATTTTATTAATATTTCATGCAAGGTTTTCAATTAAATTAAGTTTTTGCTAACTGATTTTAATGGAAAAGACTATTAAGTTTCAAACTGTATGATGCAAACTTTTAATTCACCATCTCTTCAGTATGTATGTCCCATGGCTGATTGTAAGTTGATAATATTGTGTAATATAATAAAATAAAGCATGATCATAAAAAAACTGGGTCTTTTATATGAGTTTTGTTCCTTGTTCCGGGAGGTGTACCTAAAACACCTTTACACAGGATTATAGTAAATTTAATTTTCTTTTGAATGGTATAACTCACAATATGTACTCGGGCTTATGAGTGGGCTAAAATGCGCAATTAACGTACAAGAATAGTGAAAAAGTCAAT